>PISX010026182.1:0-24885 GCA_004024625.1 Mellivora capensis | reverse complement strand
ATGGGATAGTTGGTCTCACATGGCTTGTGTTGTATGTGTATACCTAATGTAGAGACCTGTTAATGTACATGTCATGGTACCAAAGGCAATTCTAATGCTTCTTTGTTCAATGCCATCATGTCAGCGTCCATGAACATGTCTGTAAATGACTGGATAAATGAAGAGGATTACATGCAATTAAATTAAAGTGTTTTTATTGTCTTAGATACACTTGTATCTGTTAGAAAACCAGATTTAATCATGGAAGACAACTGTTTGGGGGGAGTTGGGCTGGAATTGGGGAGTGGATTACACTGAAGTGTTGAAATGTTGGTATTTCTATGACACATTAGAATTTTTTTTTTTAATTTAAGAAGTTAAGACCCATCTCCAATTGTTTGAATCATTTCTTGCTGAGTATAAAATCTTATTAATTTTGTAACTAAATATTTTACCTCTTAAAAGATGTTTAACGATGATTTATATATCCCACAATGGAAACCCAAGTCTTTAGAGTTTAGTGATTCATCTTTTATAGTTTTCATTGGGGATTTTAGTATTTCTGCTACATTTATACATAGTTCTTTCCAATATTATTCGTAACAGAAATGCCAGCCACGCACAACTTGAATTATAGAAGTAATCCCCAGATGTTCCCCAAAGGAAATGGCTTATACCTATTTCTGTTGAACATCTGGATGGCAGATACAGCAGAAACCAATACTGCGATTCAGGATTAGCTATTGACCAACAGTACCTCATTCAGAAAAATACTAAAATAACTTAAATCACTTTTATGAAAAGTCTGAGTGATTTTTTGTAAACAAATCTCATGCTTTGATGAAGTAGTGATGAGAAATTTCAATTCCTTTATTTTTCAGGGTGGTAACAGTCGAATATAAATACTTTGAAAAAATGATAAACAATTGTGAGTCAAAGCTCTGGTGGCAGGGATGGAATTTGTTTTCCTCTGCTGTCATTCAGCACCAATGGTCTCCCCCCTCCTCTGCCTTGCTCTTGGGAAATGAGCCACATATACACCTGTTGGTGGGAGCTCCCTGGCCTGAGCCTTGTGAACCACTGCATCCTGCTGCTCTGCCTCTGGCTGGCCAGGGTCTCCCAAGAGTGCCCAGCCACTTCGGGGGATCCTGCTGTTCTGTGAACACAGAGGTCTTCTTGGCTGGGCCATTGTCACCATAGGAACAGTAAAGCAGCAGGCTCTGGCTGAGGTTTGGAGTCCTGTCTCCTCAGTGTGCGTCCTTGGCAGCAGCACATGAAGACTGGGCTTACTGGTGTGCTGGTTTCAGTGCTGCAGGGATGCTCTGTAGGGATCAGCGTGTTGGGAAGGGTGGTTCACACCATCATCAGCTGAGTCCACATCTATGAAATGCCTTCTGTGAACAAAGCTGCCTCCTCTCAGAACAATGGAAAGAGAAGCTTTTTATAACTGTTAAGCAGAGATGGATTTTCACAGAAGGTTTTATGCATTTGGTAGTGTTCTCTAAGGACCCCACAAATGTGATCTCCACAAGCTGATTGTACCCATAGGGGAGCAGCATTCACTGTGATGATGGGTTCTCCACCTGCTGGTTGTCAGCATAGTTTACAGTGAGATGAAGAAAATCAGAAGTGTAGGTCAAATATACTTATCACATGTCTAGACAGCACTGTGTCTGGTTTTCTTTGAAATGCACATCCCGGAACTTAGATGTATAAAGTCATAGTTTTACACTGTTGGTGGGAATGTAAGCTTGTGCAGCCACTCTGGAAAACAATGTGGAGATTCCTCAAAAAGTTGAAATTAGAGCTACCCTATGACTCAGCAATTCCACTACTGGGCGTTTACCACAAAGATGCAAAGATGCAAAAAGGGAAGGGGCACCTGCACCCCAATGTTCATAGCAGCAATGCCCACAATAACCAAATGTGGAAGGAGCCAAGATGCGCTTTACCAGATGAATGGATAAAGAAGATGTGGTCCATATATACAATGTAATATTACTCAGCCATCAGAAAGGATGGATACCCAGCTTTTGTGTCAACATGAATGGAATTAGAGGGGATTATGCTGAATGAAACCAGTCAAGCAGAGAAAGACAATTATCATATGGTTTCACTCATATGTGGAATTTAAGGAATAATGCAGAGGATCATAGAAGAAGGGAGAGAAAACTGGGAAGAAATCAGAGAGGGAAAGGAACAATGAGAAGCTATGGAGTCTGGGAAACAAACTGAGGGTTTTAGTGGGCAGGGAGTAGGGGATGGATGTGCCTGGTGATGGGTATTAAGGAGGGCACATATTGCATGGAACACTGGGTGTTATATACAAACAATGAATCATGGAGCACTGCATCAAAACCTAACGATGTATTGTATGGTGACTAACATAACTTAATAAAATAAAAAAGATTGATCATGATTAGCTAAATGCTAAATAAATAAACAAATAAATAAAATCATACGATTTTACATCATTCTCAGAACTTCTCTCTGGGATCATTCACAGACCCAGAACCTATGCAGAGATAGTAACAGTTGATGAGTTCAGGAGTTTATCTTCAAAGGTGTTACTTGCCATGTTCTTCGGCAGTGGGGAATGGCTAGGTGACAGACAATATACATGTAATGGACCATTCTTTCCATTGCCTGAAAGTCATCTGAGCAAAAATGAGAGTCAGGATCGTCTGATCCTGATTTATAAAAGTATCTCATGACTGCTGGTGCTGCTGATTCTGCTGGTGCTGCTTCTGCTGTTTCTGAGGGAGGTGTACTTAGAGTAAAAATGTTCTAGGAGCTTTATTTTTCAGATTGAAGGATCAGTCGTCATCAGTTCACATGAAAAGTGAACTCAGATATGGAAATTAATTTATGAAAATAACAAAACAATCCTGTAATATCTGGATATTTTTCCTTTTTCTAAAATTTTAGTTTATCTTGTTTAAAAAAAAAAAAAAGGCAAAGTAATACAGGTTGTGAGACATCAAACTACTGTGGAGAAGATGTTCCTCAGAACTCCTATCACTCCGTAATAACCATCACTAAACTCCAATTCCAAACTTTACAGACTTCAGAAACACTTTGAGTAAATGGGATGTATTATATATGGTCTATCTCTCTAAAAATATAAAATTGTAACTATTCAGTCTTAATAGAAGCAGTAAGTTGAGATAAAGCTGAAGTCATTATTGTTCTTGACATAAATGTCTCTTCATCCCAATGGATTTAATTTCTTAAAAGCCCTTCTAAAATTAAAAAAAAGAAAAAAGAAAAAATTGAAACAATATGGAAAAGCTTGGAAAAAATTAGAGTATTCTTATATTCTCTACTTTAACATGAGAAGTGGACCGTGTGTGCACACTCACCCCCATCTGAGTTGTAGACCATGTGTGTGCATGCATACATGTATAAGAAGTGGACTGTGTGCATGCATGTGTACATAGGTGTGTGAGAAGTGGACTATGTATACGCATGTATCCCCCCATGAATTATATGTGGACTGTGCACTTAAACACACATGTGTGAGATATGGACTGGGTGTGCACTTATCCCCCATCCATGAGATTTATCCCTCCAGGAGACAATGTATGTGCACTTATCCCCCCATGTGTGAGAAGTGAACCATGTGCATATGCATGCATACATGTGATACATAGACTGTGTGTGAATCCACACATGTGTGAGACACATGGGCCATGTGTGCACATGCACTCACGTATGAGGTGTGAATATGCAGTCATATGTGAGAAACATGGACCAAGTGTGTGCAAACCAATGTGTGAGAAGTGGGCTGTGGGAAGTGGGCCCTGTGCATGCACATGTGCCTGCATGTGAGAAGTGGACCATGTGCACATGAGCATGTACATGTGTCTCAGAGCTGAAGTCTGCAGTGTCTGCACCATAAAACCAGCCCCTGCAAGAATTCACCATTCAGTATGAGTCCCAGGCTGGCCATCATCCCTTTTACTGTGACCTCACCATCTTGCCTGATGTGTTTATATCTCTCAGTTAGTTGATTTTATTACCAAGTGGCTCTTTTTCACATGGGCCACTGGTCTTTGTGGTTTTCTCCCCAGCTGAGAATGCCTGTGTTTTGCTCTTCTTTCCAAAGGAAATGTTGGCAGATATTATGTCCCTGGGACACACACTTTCTCCTCTTTAGAGCTCATTCCACTCTTTTCTTTCCATGGCTTGATTCTGTGATGTGGTGGACTTCCCTGGCCACGGAGGTCCACAGGTATCATGTTTCCTGCCTTGTGCATGTGTGAATGGGACCTCAAAGCAAAGGTTCAGTTGGCTGCTGTGGCATCCCTGGAGCCCATTTACCTAGATTACTTTTGGAATTAAACATGGCTCTCCAGGTTATCATGTCTGTATGGTGGATACCATCTAAACATGTTTACTTAGGTCTCCCTTATACAGTCAGGGTGTTTCTCGGCATCAGTATCTGATACAAACATCAGTGTTTGGTACAGGTGTATGGAGCTATTCTTAGGCTGTTCTTAGTACTTGCTTCTTGTCTGAGGCGCCTCGTCCATTCTCTCCAGGCTTATTACATCTCCTGTTCTGTTTTCATGCAAGGATGTCTGTTCCGTCTCCTCTCAGCCATGACACTTCCCCGAGTCAAGGATGATTTCCATCCTATTTGTTATCATTTCTCTCGCTCTTCTGATCTCATTTCCTCCTTCTGATGTCAATGTGCTTCTCTTGAATCTTCTGTGTCAAGAACGTGGCTTCAGTATGTATCTCTTCTTTTTTTTATTTTTTATTCAAGGAAACTTACTTTTTATTCATTTTTTACTGTGACGTCTCCACTGAATTTGACTATTGATTGCTTTCTCTTTCTTTCTTTTTTTGGAATTTTTTAAAATTTCTTTTCAGTGTAACAGAATTCATAGTTTTTGCACCACACCCAGTGCTCCATGCAATGCATGCCCTCCTTAATACCCACCACCTGGCTCCCCCAACCTCCCACCCCCTGCCCCTTCAAAACCCTCAGGTTGTTTTTCAGAGTCCATAGTCTCTCATGGTTCATCTCCCCCTTCATCTTATTCTGAGATCCCCATAATAATGTTATTAGACTTTATGATACTGCTGAGTTCCCTAAGTTTATTCTAAAGTGTTTTTTTAAATTTATATATATTTTTTAAATTTTTTATTTTATTTTTAATTTTACTTCATTTTTAATTTTAATTCCAGTTTAGTTAACATATACTGTTATATTAGTTTCAAGTGTACAATATAGTGATTCAACAGTTCTATAATAAAATCATACTTTAAACTGTTTTTAGAGCCAATCAGATTTATTTATTTATTCGTTTTTTTTTTAATTTTTTTTATCTTTTTAAGATTTTATTTATTTATTTGACAGACAGAGACCACAAGTAGGCAGAGAGGTAGGCAGAGGGAGAGGAGAAAGCAGGCTTCCTGCTGAGCAGAGAGCCTGATGCGGGGCTCAATCCCAGGACCCTGAAATCATGACCTGAGGCAAAGGCAGAGGCTTTAACCCACTGAGCCGCACAGGCACCCCATATTTATTTATTTTTTTGACATTTTTCAGCTGGCTACTTTATTTTCAGGCAGCGTGACTTTAAGTATTGTATTTGTACTGGGTTGTTGTCAAATGAAGGGTTTTTTTGTTTTTTTTCTTTGGCTGTGTGATAGTTCACATTTATTTATTTATTTATTTATTTATTCATTATTTTCTGTGTAACAGAATTCATTGCTAATGCACCACACCCAGTGCTCCATGCAATACGTGCCCTCCATAATACCCACCACCTGGCTCCCCCATTCTCCCCCCCCCCCCGCCCCTGCAAAACCCTCAGATTGTTTGGTCTTCCTTTACCACTTATTTCATTTTTGGGTTTAAAATATCTATATCTGATATAAGGGTGGCTATTCCAACTCTCTTTTGATGTAAACTACCATTATAAATGGTTCTCCAACCCTCATGTTGAATCTGGAAGTGTATTTTGTCTAAAATGAGTCTCTTGTACAGACCACATCGATGTGTCTTCTTGTTTCGTTTTGCTTTGATTCTTTCTATTCTGACACCCTGACTCTTGGTAGGAGCATTTTGTCTATTTACATTCCAAATAATTATTGAAAGATATCATGTTAGTGCCATGTCGTGTAATGTCACTGTTTCTTTACCTCGTCTGTGTTCTCTTTTTCCTTTTCTTTCTTTCTTCTTATTTTTTTTTTTTTTTAATTTGGGCTCCCTCTCTCTGTACTCAAAGGATCTCCTTTAATATTTCTTGCAGTGAGTGTTTAGTATTCAGAAATTCCTATATTTTTTGTTTATCCTAGACACTCTGTATCTTTCCCTTCATTCCAAATGATAGCCTTGGGGTATACACTATGTGTGGCTGCATATTCTTTTTCACCATTTAGCACATTGAGTATATCCTACCTGTCCTTTCTGGCCTGGTGAGTCTCTGTGGACAGTTCTGCTGCCAGCCTCATGTGCCTACCCTTGGAGGTGAAGGACCGCTAGTCCCTAGCTTCTTTGAGGATTTTATAGTTGTCTTGAATTTCAAACTTCATGATTATATTTCTGTGTGTTGACTAATTTTTACAGATTTTGAGGGGTGTTCTCTCTGCCCCCTGGACTTGAATGCCAGTATCCTTCCCCAGATTAGGGAATTTCTCATATAGCTATAATTTGTTGAAATAAACCTTCTACCCCTTTCTCCTGGTCCTCAGCTCCTGGGATACCTCTGTTAAGCATATTATTTCCGTTTATGGAATTCCTGAGCACTCGAAGTCTCCCTTCATGATCCAATAGCTTTGTTTCTCTCATTTTTTCAGCATTTTTTTCCATTCTTTAATCTTCTATATCACTGATTCATACTTCTTCCTCATTCATCCCCTTTGTATAGCCTCCACTTGAGCTACATCTCAGTAATAGCATTTTTAAAGTGGACCTGAGTAGATATTAGTTCTTTTATGTCTACAGTAAGGGATTCTCTAGGGCCTTGTATGCTTGTTTCAAGCCCAGTTACTATCTTTATAATCATTGTTTTTAATTCTAGTTCAGAGATCTTACTTATATCCATGTTGTTTCAATCCCTGTGAGTGAGTTCATTCTTTTTTGGTGAATTCTCCATTTCCTCATTTCACCCAAAAAATAAGTATGAAAACAAAAGCAGCCATAAGAAAGGATGAGAGCAGGAAAAAAAAAAGAAAAATAATAACAAAAAATGGAAACCAAAACAAACAGCAAAAGAATACAAAAAACTAGACTCAGTATGTGTTTGGAACTGTTCATTAAAAGAACCTAGATGCCAAAATAAGGAGAAAATTTTTTAAAAAGGAAGGAAGAAAAAATAAAATCTTACAAATATAAAACAATTTAATGAAAAGGACTTGAAATAAATATACATGTATATAACTTATAGGTAAAAATAAACATCAAAAATAGTAAAAATTTAAAATAGAAAAAAAAAGAACTAAAGAATGCAAATAGATCTTGTGAAATGCGCTTGTTGCATCAATTGAGAAGACCTTGTGATTCTTCTCTCTTCTCTTATTGATTTGTCTGTCATATTGATTGATTTGCAAATGTCGCACCACCCTTGCATCCCAGGGTTAAATCCCAAGTGGTCATGGTGGATAAGGTTTTTAATGTACTTTTGGATCCCATTAGCTAGGATCTTGTTGAAAATATTGGCCTTCATTTAATCAGGACTTTTGGTTTGAAATTGTCTTTTTGGGTGGGGTCTTTGCCTGGTTGCAGATCAGGGTAATGTGGGCTTCATGGAAAGAGTCTGGAGGTTTTCAACATGCATTCCTGATTAAAACGCATCAAAGTACAGGGATAATGGGAACATTCCTCAGCTTCATAACGACAAGGATGTCCACTCTCGCCACTGTTGATCAACATATTTTCTTCTGTGCCCTCATAATCCTTTTTTTTTTACTGCCTCTTGTTAGAAACCCCACATACTAGCCCTTATACATAGTTTTATGTAAGTGTATCTCATTAATTTGGGAGCTCTTTTAAGGCAGGAATACCTTAATGTCTTTGTATCTCCAATCCTGAATTTAGTTCATTCACATAGATTTGCACATTCATGTAATTTGTATTATTAGGGGCTCGATAAATAAAATGTTGAACTGAATTTAACTTGCCTATTTGACTGTCAGCTACACTTCCTACTGGGAGTATCTAGATTGAGCAAAGCAGGAAAGCTTTGGCAAGTGCGAATCTGGAGTAGACTCTAATCAGAGTGTAGGATAAAGTTGAAGCAGTAAACCATAGGATAGAGTTGAAGCAGGAAACCATAGGGTTGGAGGAGATGTGTCTCACATGACCTTCTGGACAGGATGAGGGTATATAGTCAGATTCAAACATTAGAGCTGTGTTTCTGATATTACTAATGATCATCTTACCCAGAAGACCCCCAAGAAGATCCTTTCAATAATTCTATTTCCCTAAAATTGTTTCCTTACTTCTGGACCCAGGTTGCTATCTCCTTAAGAAAACTGAACTCCAATGGGTAGGAAAAGAGACTAGAAATGACTTTGGAAGTATTAAGTGAATTTGTATCTTCCCCTTAATACTAATTTTTATATTACACATTTTTAATAAAGATATTCTTCCTTTATTTCTGACAGGTGGATTAATGAGATAATGTATTGGAAAGCTATTTGGCAACTTCAAATGACTATGCCATGTAAAGCTATTATTCTAAGAATAAAAATGCAGCTGGCTTCAGTTGCCCCTGTTCCATGTTTTTTAATGGAAGGATTTGTAAACTTGGATTCATATCCTGGAGCCAGCTCCTAAGTCCAGCTGTCAGGAATGTCACAGCTGAGTCAGAGTGTTTGGTGGGGCCATCCTCCCATCCCCAGGATCTCCTCTCCAGTGCTAGGGCCACCCATTAGTTGGACTTTTGCCTGCCTCATATCAATTATCCTCTCGAGCATAGGAAAAACCTAAACCACGTTTCTTCAGGTGTTCCTGGGGGTTACACATTTTTTTTTCAGATTTTAAAAATATCATTTATTTTCCTCTGCTTCTGATATCTGAAAGGAAAGTGCGGAATAAATTCCACCTGAAGCTATTATTTATTTTCTCTCTTAATTCATTAAAGATAAACTCAGTGATGGAATTGTCCTATCTATATTCATGTATTTTTCAATATATTAATTTTGAAAGAATTTTCCCCTACGTGATACAATTGCAAAATGCTCTCCCCTGTGACAACCACAAATGTGTCCATGGAATTCTTTTTTTTTTTTTTTTATTTCTTTCAGCGTAACAGAATTCATTGTTTTTGCACCACACCCAGTGATCCATGCAATACGTGCCCTCCTTAATACCCACCACCTGGGTCCCCTCACCTCTCACCCTCCACCCCTTCAAAACCCTCAGGTTGTTTTTCAGAGTCCATAGTCTCTCATGGTTCATCTTCCCCTCCAATTTCCCTCAACTCCCTTCTTCTCTACATCTCCCCATGTCCTCCATGTTGTTTGTTATGCTCCGCAAATAAGTGAAACCATATGATAATTGACTCTCTCTGCTTGACTTATTTCTTGAGAAAGCAGTTGGTTTTACCCTTCGCTACTCATTTTATGATGATCAGAGGAGAGATAATGCTGGATGCAGCTTAGCTCCACCATCTATATCCAGAAGCATTACACTTGACACTGTGCCAACCAGAAGCCTGCTGAGCAATTTTGAACAAAACAAAAAAATCATATTATTTCCATGGGTTTCTTTGTCATGTTTATAATTTTTATCCCAGTCTTTGGCAATGAAATATTTAAATAATAATTATAGTTTTTCAAATATTTCATCTGTAAAAATGCTTTTATGACACACCATTATCATTTATCAGAATTCTTTTGTTTATGAGGTGCTCTGATATAATATAAAAGTATCTCGAAATCTCTAAGTTCCAGATGGAAAAAAAAAAGGAAAAATGCTCAACTTGTCTTAAAGGTAAAACAAGCAATATATTAGAATGGTTTTAAGCATTGCTATACTCTTTCAGCTTTCAGAACAATGTAGAAGCTCTGTGAGTTACTAGCGGTCATGAGCCTGGCAGGAAGCAAGCAAGCCATCTCTTTCTGTATTCCTCTAGAGTATACACAAGTGTACACCTCCCCCAGAATTTCTGCAAGTGTCTCAAGACCGAGAAGCAAGGAAGAAATCTGTGATTGAAAACCTCACAGAAGCAGATCTGAAGGGTAGGCGGTGACTGCTGATGCCCTTGGGATCAACAGCAGGCTTGGCCAGGAAAGCAGTCAGTGTAAGAATATGTTTGAACTCAAAGCAGGACAGGCAGAACTGGGTAAATCGACTCATCTCTGAAAGGTGCTCATTTTCCTGGGTGATCAACAATATCTGTATTCTTCATTCTGGGGACTGTGCTGTGCCCACATGGAGATTTCCTCGGCTTCCGTGCACCTGTCTCAGCTCCTGCCATCATCCCACTTTACAGATGAGGCATCTCAAGTGCCAAGCACAGTTAAGGAGGCAAGAGGACAGGGTTTGTTCCTTAGTGGTCAGATGCAGAGCTCTTTGTTGCCACATTTAAAAAAGAGTGCTACACAAATACAATTTTTTAAACTGACTTTCTGTGGGAGGCCTCGTTAAGGCTAGAGACAAGAGCCAAACCAGGCCCTGACTTGTGCCTCCTTGAAACCTAAAGGGTTAATAAGACCTAATAGATGGAAAATTTGAGTAGCACTGAGAAAGGGTCTGAGCTATGTGCCTCCTGCTCGCCTACGTGACTTCTCACAAAGGTCTGTCAAGAACAGAGTAATGTGGGCCTTAGCCATAAATCTGTGACAAGGTCTTTTTGTGCCTGAATGGGTCATAAACCACATTTGGTGCCCTTTCTCACCTCTTGTATCAACACTGAACTTATCTATATGTAACAGCCATTTGGTGCCAAGATGTCTGTACATAGATGCTTAAGAAATTTATAATGGGAACTTATGGTAATTGTGTCAGATTTGTTATGGATGATTGTTTTTCTTTTCTTAGTCTTGCTGCAACTATATATATATTAGTGCACATAGCTGAATAAAGTGACACTGTTTGGACAACCTCCTCTGTGTCCCTCCTGCCCTCATCTCTTTGCGCCTTTCTTTTAACCATCCTTTTACCCTCCCGACCATGGTCGTGTTGTCGCGCTGGCAGCAACAACTTTCAAAGAGATTCTCAATACTTCCTTATGGTCTCATGACCTCATGCTATAATTAAGGACATTGAGGTTTCAATAAGATAGTCACAGTGAGCATGTTGAATTAAACACATGCTGAGAAAACGATCTGCAAGAAATGAAGGTTTGAATTTAAAAGAGCCAAGCTTTCTTAAAGAATCTCCACACTGTTCTCCAGAGTGGCTGCACCAACTTGCATTCCCACCAACAGTGTAAAAGTGTTCCCCTTTCTCCAAATCCTCTCCAACGCACGTTGTTTCCTGTCCTGATAATTTTGGCCATTCTAACGGGTGTGAGGTGGTATCTCAATGTTGTTTAATTTGAATATCCCTGATGGTTAGTGATGATGAACATTTTTTCATGTGTCTGATAGCAATTTGTATGTCTTCGTTGGAGAAGTGTCTGTTCATATCTTCTGCCCATTTTTTGACATGATTATCTGTATTGTGTGCGTTGAGTTTGAGAAGTTCTTTATAGATCCTGGATATCAACCTTTTGTCTATACTGTCAGTTGCAAATATCTTCTCCCATTTTGTGGGTTGCCTCGTTCTTTTGTTGACTGTTTCCTTTGCTGTTCAGAAGCTTTTGATCTTGATGAAGTCCCAAAAGTTCATTTTTGCTTTTGTTTCCTTTGCCTTTGGTGACATATCTTGAAAGAAGTTGCTGTGGCTGATATCAAAGAGGTTACTGCCTATGTTCTCCTCTAGGATTCTGATAGATTCCTGTCTCACATTGCGGTCCTTTATCCATTTCGAGTTTATCTTTGTGTACGGTGTGAGAGAATGGTCGAGTTTCATTCTTCTACATATAGCTGTCCAATTTTCCCAGCACCATTTATTGAAGAGACTGTCTTTTTTTCCACTGTATATTTTTTCCTGCTTTGTCGATGACTATTTGACCATGGAGCTGAGTTTCCATATCTGGACTCTACACTCTGTTCCACTGGTCTATGTGTCTGTTTTGATGCCAGTACCATGCTGTCTTGGTGATCACAGCTTTGTAGTAAAGCTTGAAATCAGGTAACGTGATGCTCCCAGTTTTGTTTTTCTTTTTCAACATTTCCTTAGCAATTCGGGGTCTCTTCTGATTCCATACAAATTTTAGGATTATTTGCTCCAGCTCTTTGAAAAATACGGGTGGAATTTTGATTGGAATAACATTAAAAGTATAGATTGCTCTAGCTAGTATAGACATTTTATCAATATTTATTCTTCCAATCCAAGACCATGGAATGGTCTTCCACCTTTTTGTGTCTTCTTCAATTTCTTTCATGAGTGTTCTGTAGTTCCTTTACCTCTTTGGTTAGTTTTATTCCCAGGTATCTTATGGTCTTGGTGCTATAGTAAATGGAATCGATTATCTAATTTCCCTTTCTGTATTTTCATTGTTAGTGTAAAAGAAAGCCACTGATTTCTGTACATTGACTTTGTATCCTGCCACTTTACTGAATTGCTGTATAAGTTCTAGTAGTTTGGGTGTGGGGTCTTTTGGGTTTTCTCTATAAGGAATCATGTCCTCTGTGAAGAGAGAGAGTTTGACTGCTTCGTTGCCAATTTGGATACCGTTTATTTCTCTTTGTTGTCTGATTGCTGTTGCTAAGATTTCTAATACTATGTTGAACAAGAGTGGTGACAGTGGGCATCCTTGTCGTGTTCCTGATCTGAACGGGAAGGCTGTGAGCTTCTTCCCATTGAGGATGATGTTTGCTGTGGGCCTTTCATAGATAGATTTTATGAATTTCAGGAATGTTCCCTCTATCCCTATTCCTTGAAGGATTTTAATCAGGAACGGATGCTGGATTTTTTCAAATGCTTTTTCTGCATCGATTGAGAGGACCATGTGGTTCTTCCCTCTTCTCTTATTGATTTGTTCTATCACATTGATTGATTTGTAAATGTTGAACCACCCTTGAAACCCAGGAATGCATCCATCTGATCATGCGGATAATCTCTTTAATATACTGTTGGTCTTGTTTGCTAGGATCTTGTTGAGCATCTTAGCATCCATATTCATCAGGGATATTGTTCTGAAATTCTCCTTTTTGGTTGGGTCTATTCCTGGTTTGGGCATCAGGGTAATGCTTCTGGTTTCAGAAAAAGAGTCTGGAAGTTTTCCTTCTGCTTCAATTTTTTGAAACAGCTTCAGCAGAATAGGTGTAATTCTTCTTAATAGGTGATAAATCTTAAAAATTCCCGGAAGCAAATGAATATGAAGATAAAATAGCCGTAATGTTTTGGGATACAGGAAGATTTGTCAAAAGAAGGAATACTATGACAATACAAGCCTACCTCAAGAAGCAAGAAAGAGTCAAATACAATACCTAACCTTACATTTAAAGGTGATAGAAAAGGAACAGCAAATAAAGCCTAAAGGAAACAGAAGAAGGGCAAAAATAATTATTGGAGCACAGATAAATGAAAGAGAGAAAATGAAAACAAAACAAAAATCACTAGAACAATACAGTGGCACTAAGAGATTGTTCTTCCAAAGAATTAGTAAAACAGATAAACCCCTAGGCAGAATTATCAAAATGAAGAGAGGAAGGAATCAAAGAAGTAAAGTCATGAATGAAAGAGGAGATATCACAAACACCACAGAAATACAAGCAATTATAAGAGACTATTATGAAATTTTATATGACAACAAGCTGGACAATCTGGAAGAAATGAATAAATTCCTAGAAACATGCAAACTATAAGGACTGAAATGTGAAAAATAGGAAATTTGAACAGATCCATAACCCAAAGAAGTAGATTCAGTAATCAAAAATGTCCCCAAACCCAGAATTCCAGGGCCAGAGTGCTTCCCAGGGGAATTTTACCAGACATTTATAGAACAGCTAATACTTATTCTTCTTAATCTGTTCCAAAAAGTAAACATTGTAGGAACATTTCCAAATTCATTCTATGAGGGCAGCATTACTCTGATAACAAATCTATAAATACTCCACGAAAAAAGAGAATAGGTCATTAACCCTGATGAACATGGATGCAAATGTTCTCAACAAGATGCTAGCAAATCAAATCCAACAGGACATTAAAGAATTATTCACCGTGATCCAATGGGACTTATTCCTGGGCTGCAAGGGTGGTTTGATATTTGTAAATCAATGGAAGTTATACACCAAATTAATCAAAGAAAAGGTAAGAACCATATGATACACTCAATAGGTTCAGAAAAGAAATGCTTGTAAAAGTAAAGCATTCATTCTGCATAAAAGACCTCAACAAATTTGAGAAACAAGAGAGAGGATTGTAGGGGAAGGGAGGGGAAAATGAAACAAGATGAAACCAGAGAGGGAGAACAACCATAAGACACTCTTTTTTAAAAATTAATGTATTTATTTTTATTTCTGTTCAGCGTGACAGTATTCATTGTTTTTGCACCACACTGAGTGCTCCATGTAATACGTACCCTCCTTAAAACCCACCACCAGGATCCCCTAACCTCCCACTCCTGGCCCCTTCAAAACCCGTCAGGTTGTTTTTCAGAATCCATAGTCTCTCATGGTTCACCTCCCCTTCCAATTTCCCTCAACTCCCTTCTCCTCTCCATCTACCCATGTCCTCCATGTTATTTGTTATGCTCCGCAAATCAGTGAAACCATATGATAATTGACTCTCTCTGCTTGACTTATTTCACTCAGCATAATCTCTTCCAGTCCCGTCCATGTTGCTACAAAAGTTGGGTATTCATCCTTTCTGATGGAGGCATAATACTTCATAGTGTATATGGACCACATCTTCCTTATTCATTCGTCCGTGGAAGGGCATCTTGGTTCTTTCCACAGTTTGGTGACTGTGGCCATTGCTGCTATAAACATTGTGGTACAGATGGCCCTTCTTTCACTACATCTGTATCTTTGGGGTAAATACCCAGTAGCGCAATTGCAGGATCATAGGGAAGGTCTATTTTAATTTCTTGAGGAATCTCCACACTGTCCTCCAAAGTGGCAACACCAACTTGCATTCCTGCCAACAGTGTAAGAGGGTTCCCCATTCTCCACATCCTCTCCAATGCACGTAGGTTCCTGTCGTGCTAATTTTGGCCATTCTAACTGGTGTGAGGTGGTATCTCAATGTGGTTTTAATTTGAATCTCCCTGATGGCTAGTGATGATGAACATTTTTTTATGTGTCTGATAGCCATTTTTATGTCTTCATTGGAGAAGTGTCTGTTCATGTCTTCTGCCCATTTATTGACATGATTATCTGTTTTGTATGTGTTGAGTTTGAGAAGTTCTTTATATATCCTGGATATCAACCTTACCATAAGAGACTCTTAATCTCAGGAAACAAACTAAGGGTTGCTGGAAAGGAGGGGGTTGGGAAGGACAGGGTGGTTGTGTAATGGACATTGTGGAGGGTATATGCTATGGGGATTGTTGTGAATTGTGGAATACTGGTGAATCATGGACCTATACCCCTGAAATAAATAATACATTATTTGTTAATAAAATATATTAATTAAAACAAAGAACCTTGGGGCGCCTGGTTGTCTCAGTGGGTTTTAAGCCTCTGCCTTTAGCTCAGGTCATGATGTCAGGGTCCTGGGATCCAGTCCCACATCGGGCTCTCTGCTCATCAGGGAGCCTGCTTCCCTCCTCTCTCTGCCTGGATCTTTGCCTTCTTGTGATCTCTCTCTGTCAAATAAATAAATAAAATCTTAAAAAAAAGAACCTCAACGAAGTTGTTATAGAAGGAACATAAATCAACATGTTAAAAGCCAAACATAAAAACCTACAGTTAATATCTTCTTAAAATTGGAAAAACTGCTCCTCCATTACAGTTAGGAATAAGATAGGGAAGTGCACTGTCATAAATGTTATTTATTATAGTACTGGAAGTCCCAGATTTAGCAATCAGGCGACAAAAAGAAACAAAAACACAAAACAAAACATGATATCCAAATTGACAAGAAACAAGCCTAACACTCAGTGTATGCAGATGACATGATTCTCTATGTAGGAAACATAAAAGATTCCACACCAAATTACTGGACTGATACACATATTCAGCAATGTTGCTGGATTTAGAATCAGAATACAGGAATGTGTTGCATTTCCACTAATGAAGCAGCAGAAAGAGAAATCAAGGAAAGTCTTATTCACAATGGCAATAAACACCAGTTATCTGGGCATAAACATAATTAAAGAGCTAAATATCTCCACATCAAAAACTAGAGCACACGTTAAGAAATGTAAGACGACACAAATAAATGGGAAAACTCTCCATGCTAATGTATTGGAAGAATAAATATTGTCAAAATGCCTATACTACAAAAACCAATCTATACATTTAATGTAGTCCCTATAAAAAGCCAGCAGAATTTGAACGAACTAGAATAATCCTAACATTTGTAGAGAAATAAAAAAGACTCTGTTAGCCAATATAATTCTCAAAGAAAAAAAGAAACATGGAGGTATCCCGTTTCCTGATTTTAAGATCTATTCAAAAAGCTGTAGTCATGGAGATAGTATTGTACTGGTACATAAAGAGACACGTAGATCAATGGAACGGAATAGAGACCCAAGAAAAGGACCATAAAATCTATGATCAACTAATATTTAACAAATCATGAAAAAAATATCCAATTAAAAAAAAATAGTCTCTTCAACAAATGGTGTTGGCAAAACTGGATGGCACCAAGGAAGAAGAATGAAACTGAAACATTTTCCTACAACATATATGTTGTGTATAAATATACGTTCTGTGATTAGCTCTGGGTATTATGTGTAGATGATGAATTATTAGATTGTACACCTGAAATCAACTTCACCATATGTGTTACCTAGTTAAAATTTCATATATATATAAATATATATAAATATATATTTATATATTAAATATATATGTTTAATATATATATAAGAAAATTATATATATATATATAATTTTATATTTATATAAGAAAATTTTATATATATATATAAAATTTAAAAAAAACTTTCCACAGAATGAACATGTGTAGACTTATTTCAGTATCATTAGCACACATATTATTTCATAATTATATGGAACATACACCAAAATAGATTACATTCTTTTTTTTAATTTTTTTTAAAGTTTTTATTTATTAATTCGTCAGAGAGAGAGAGAGAGAGTGAGCACTGGCAGACGGAGGCAGAGGGAGAAGCAGGCTCCCTGCTGAGCAAGGAGCCCGATGTGGGACTCCATCCCAGGACGCTGGGATCATGACCTGAGCTGAAGGCAGCTGCTTAACCAACTGAGCCACTCAGGCGTCCCAATAGATTACATTCTGAGCTGCAAAATACACCTTTAAAAATGTTAATAGAAGTCATATAATGTCTGTTCTCAGAGTATAGTGGAATGTAACTAGAAATCAATGTTGAAAGCTTAATTAAACATCCCTACTTATGTGAGGATTAAACAACACACATCTCAATATCATAGGCAAAGACATAATTTTCAAGCAAATAATGTCTACAACCAGATCTAGATTGAACTCATGACCCCAACGACAAAAGCCACATGCTCTTCTAACTGACCCACCCAGTTTCCCCTCAACTGTTGAAATACATTAAAAAAAGACAAACCGTAGTGAATATTACTGTATGTGGGGACACACAGCTTACAGGGAAATGTGTTGTGTTGAATGCAAGACATTAAGAAACAAAAGATTCAATGTTTTGAACATATTGGTTCCATTCATTTTGATTTATAGATTTAATGAAATCCAAGTCAAAATTACATCAAGTTATTTTGTGGGCATTGAAAAAGTGACTAAAAACCTTATGTGAGAGAATAAAGAACAAAATAGACAACACTATATTGAAAAGGAAGAAAGTTGAAAGATGGATGATGTCCAAATTCAAGAATTTCTACAAAGCTACAGAAGTCATAACTGGTACTCTGGTGTGTGACTAGATGAAGATATCAATGGTAAAAAAGTGCCAAGAAAAAACCAACATAAATATAGTTAACTGAATTTTGTCAAAGAATCAAAGACAACCCAATGAAGCAAATATTGTCTTTTCAAAATGATTCTGGAACAACAGGACATCCTGAAGCAAATTAAAGAACTAGAAAAACAGTTTATATTCCTCACCAAAATTAACTCAAAATGCACTATCGATCTAAATGTAAATTGTAAAACTACAATGTTTGTAGACAATAACACAGGAGAAATCTAGATGATGTTGATAGAGAACATGTCCATTAGATACAATGCCAAAAAAGTAACTTATTTCTTTAAATATTTTATTTATTTATTTGACAGAGAGAGAGAGATCACAAGTACACAGAGAGGCAGGCAGAGAGAGAGGGGAAGCAGGCTTTGCAGAGAGAGGAAGCAGGCTTCCAACTGAGGAGAAAGCCTAATGCCAATCTCAATCTCAGGACTCTGAGATCATGAACTGGCCTGAAGCCGAGGCCTAACCCACTGAGACACCCAGGCACCCCAGTAACTTATTTTTCTAAAGAAATCTCTATACCCAATATGGGGCTCATAGTTATAACTCTGAGATCAAATGTCATGTACTTCACTAATTGAGACAGCTATAGGCTCCAAGGCATAACTTATTAAAAAATAATCAATACATGGCAATGAATTAACATTAAAACTTATGATCTATGAAGTAAAGAACTAAAAACAAACAGGAAGCCCCAGATTCAGAACATTTTGAAAGAAAAACCTCGTAAAAGATATATGTGATAAAAAAATGTTTTTATAAATATACAAAAAACTCTTGAAATCAACAATGAAGGAAATAACATAAAGAAAACAGACAGCTCCCATAGACCCATCACTAAAGAAGATATATAGCAAATAAGCGTAGTATACAATATTTACATTACATGTCAGCAGTTACATGCAAATTAAAACATAAATAAGATATTGCTACATGACTATTTGAATGGTCAAAGTCCAGGCAAGAAGACTAAATGACGATGTGGCACAAGAGAAGTGATCATTTTTTACTGGCAAGGGTGCAAAATGACATAACCACTTTGGAAGATAATTTGACAGTTTCTTAATAAACTAAATTTATCTTAACCATACAATCCAGCAGTGCACAAAACATGAAAACATATCCACACAAAAAGTACACTTTGGGACTCCTGCATGTCTGCATTCTACCAGACTTTCAAAGAAATAACACCTATTCTCCTTAAGCTGTTTCAAAAAAGTGAAGCAGAAGGAAAACTTCCAGACCCTTTTTATAAAGCCAGCATTACCCTGATCCCCAAACCAGGCAAAGACCATACCAAAAGGGATTATTTCAGACTAATATCACTGATGAATATGGATGCTAAGATTCTCAACAAGATCATAGCAAACAGGATCCAACAGCACATTAAAAAGATCATCCACCATGACCAGGTGGGATTCATCCCTGGGTTTCAAGCATAGTTTAACATTTGCAAATCAATCAATCTAATAGAAAAAATCAATAAGAGAAGAGAGAAGAACCACATGGTCCTCTCAATTGATGTAGAAAAAGCATTTGACAAAATCCAGGATCCGTTCCTGATTAAAACGCTTCAAAGCATAGGAATAGAGGGAACATTCCTGAACTTCATAAAATCTATCTATGAAAGTCCCATGGCAAATATCATCCTCAATGGGAAAAAGCTCACATCCTTCCCATTGAGATCAGGAACAGGACAAGGATGCCCACTCTCACCACTCTTGTTCAACATAGTATTGAAGTCTTAGCAAGAGCAATCAGACAATGAAGAGAAATAAAAGGTATCCTAAGGCAAAGAAGTCAAACTCTATCTCTTCACAGATGACATGATTCTTTATGGGGAAAACCCAAAAGACTCCACCCCCAAACTACTAGAACTCATACAGCAATTCAGTAACGTGGCAGGATACAAAGTCAATGTACAGAAATCAGTGGCTTTCTTATACATTAACAATGAAAATACAGAAAGGGAAATTAGAGAATCTATTCCATTTACTATAGCACCAAGAACCATAAGATACCTGGCAATAAACCCAACCAAAGAGGTAAAGGATCTGTACTTGAGGAACTACAGAACACTCATGAAAGAAATTGAAGATGACACAAAAAGATGGAAGACCATTCCATGCTCTAGGATCGGAATGATAAACATTGTTAAAATGTCTATACTGCCTAGAGCAATTTATACTTTTAATGTCATTCTGATCAAAATTCCACTGGTATTTTTCAAAGAGCTGGAGAAAATAATCCTAAAATTTGTATGGAATCAGAAGAGACCCCAAATTGCTAAGGAAATGTTGAAAAAAAAAAAAAACTGGTGGCATCACTTTACCTGATTTCAAGCTTTAATACAAAGCTGTGATCACCAAGACAGCATGGTACTGGCATAAAAACAGACACATAGACCAGTGGAACAGAGTAGAGAGCCCAGATATGAAACCTCAACTCTATGGTCAAATAATCTTCGACAAAGCAGGAAAAATATACAGTGGAAATAAGACAGTCTATTCAATAAATGGTGCTGGAAAAATGAACAGCTATAAGTAGAAAAATACTGGTGACTTGTTATCAAGTATAGATTGGGGGCGCCTGGGTGGCTCAGTTGGTTAAAGCCTCTGCCTTCGGCTCAGGTCATGATACCAGGTTCCTGGATCAAGCCCCGCATCGTGCTCTCAGTTCAGCAGTGAGCCTGCTTCCTCCTCTCTCTCTGTCTGCCTCTCTGCCTATTTGTGATCGCTGTCCTGCAAATAAATAAATAAAATCTTTTAAAAAATAGTAAAAATTCCTCTAGGCAGTATAGACATTTTAACAGTGTTTATTCTTCCTATCCAAGAGTATGGAAGGGTCTTCCATCTTTTTGTGTCTTATTCAATTTCTTCCATGAGTGTTCTGTAGTTCCTCAAGTACAGATCCTTTACCTCTTTGGTTAGGTTTATTGCCAGGTATCTTATGGTTCTTGTTGCTATACTAAATGGAATCAATTCTCTAATTTCCTTTCTGTATTTTCATTGTTAATGTATAAGAAAGCCACTGATTTCTGTACATTGACTTTGTATCCTGCCACGTTACTGAATTGCTGTATGAGTTCTAGTAGTTTGGGGGTGGAGTCTTTTGGGTTTTCCATATAAAGAATCATGTCCTCTGCAAAGAGAGAGAGTTTGACTTCTTCCTTGCCAATTCGGATACCTTTTATTTCTCTTTGTTGTCTGATTGCTCTTGATAGGACTTCTAATACCCTGTTGAACAAGAGTGGTGAGAGTGGGCATTAATGTGTTCATGATCTGAACGGGAAGGCTGTGAGCTTCTTCCCATTGAGGATGATGTTTGCTGTGGGTTTTTCATGGATAGATTTTATGACATTCAAGAATGTGCCATCTATTCATATACTTTGAAGTGTTTTAATAAGAAATGGATGCTGGATTTTGTCAAATGCTTTTCCTGCATCAATTGAGAAGACCATGTGGTTCTTATCTCTTCTCTTATTGATTTGTTCTATCACATTGATTGATTTGCGAATGTTGAGCCATCCTTGTAATCCCGAAATGAATCCCACGTGGTCATGGTAGATAATCTTATTAATGTGCTGTTGGATCCTGTTTGCTAGGATCATGTTGAAAATCTTAGCATCCATATTTATCAGTGATATTGGTCTGAAAATCTCCTTTTCAGTGTGGTCTTTGCGTGGCTTGGGGATCAGGGTAATGCTCGCTTCAGAAAAGAGAGTCTGGACATTTTCCTTCTGCTTCAATTCTTGAAACAGTTTCAGCAGAATAGGTGTTATTTCTTCTTTGAAAGTTTGTTAGAATTCCCCAGGGAATCCGTCAGGTCCTGGGCTCTTGTGTTTTGGTTAGGGTTAGGGTTATTGGGAGGTTTTTGATCACTGCTTCGATTTTGATCACTGCTTCCATCTCGTTACTAGATATTGGTCTATTCGTGTTATCAATTTCTTCCTGGTTCAATTTTGGGAGTTTATATTTTTCCAGGCATGCATCCATTTCATCTAGGCTGTTTATCTTATTGGCATATAACTATTTATAATAACTTCTGATGATTGTTTCTACTTCCTTGGTGTTTGTTGTGATCTCTCCCTTTTCATTCATAATTTTATTAATTTGAGCTTTCTCTCTTTTCTTTTGGATTAGGGTGGCCAATGGTTTACCGATCTTATTGATTCTTTAAAAAAACCCACTTCTAGTTTCATTTTTACGTTCTACTGTATCTCTAGTTTCTACCGTTTGATCTCTAATCTTGATAATTTTCCTTCTTATGTGTAGATTTCGTTTGATTTTTTGTTGATTCTCAAGTTCTTTAAGGTGTATAGACAGCTGGTGTATTCTGGATTTTTCTTTTTTTTTTTTTTGAGGGATACTTGGATGGCTATCAATTTCCCTCTTAGGACCGCCTTTGCTGTATCCCATAGGTTTTGGACTGAAGTGTCTTCATTATCATCGGTTTCCATGAATTGTTTAAGTTCTTCTTTGATCTCCTGGTTGATCCAAGCATTCTTAAGCAAAGTGGTCTTTAGTTTCCAGGTGTTTGAGTTCCTTCCAAATTTTTCCTATGGTTGAGCTCCAGTTTCAAAGCATTGTTATCTGAGAACATGCAGGGAATAATCTCAGTTTTTGCTATCGGTTGAGTCCTGATTTGTGACCCATTATGTGGTCTATTCTGGAGAAGGTTCCATGTGCACTTCAGAAGAATGAGTATTCTGTTGATTTAGGGTGGAATGTTCTGTATATATCTATGAGGTCCATCTGGCCCAATATTTAATTCAATGCTTTTGTTTCTTTATTGATTTTCTGCATGGGAGATCTGTCTATTACTGAGAGAGGCATGTTAAGAACTCCTACTATCAATGTGTTCATATCAATATGACTTTTTATCTTGATTAATAGTTTTCTTATGTTATTTGCTGCTCCCATATTAGGGGCATAAATATTTAGAATTGTTAGATCTTCTTGGTGGATAATCCCTTTAAGAATGATGTAGTTTCCATCTGTATTTCTTACTACAGTCTTTAGTTTAAAATCTAATTTATCTGATGCAAGAATCGCTACCCAGGCCTTCTTTTGAGGGCCATTGGCATGAAAGATGCTTCTCTATCACTTCACTTTCAGTCTGGGTGTATTCATAGGTTCAAAATGGGTCTCTTGTAGACAACATATGGATGGGTCATGCCGTGTTATCCAATCTTCAACCCTGTGTCATTTTATGGGCGTATTTAGGCCATTCACATTGAGAGAGTGATTTTTGATAAATATGTTTTTATTGACATCGTGTTACCTTTGAAGTCTTTCTTTCTGTAGATTTTCTCTATATTTCTGTTCAATTATATTCTTAGGATTTTTCCTCTTTTATAGAACCCCTCTTAATATTTCCTGCAGTGTTGGCTTGGTGTTCGCATACTCTTTTAAGCCTTGCCAGTCATGGAAACTTTATCCCTCCATCCATTTTGAATGTCAGTCTTGCTGGATAACGGATTCTTGGCTGCATGTTTTTCTCATTTAGTGCCCTGAATATATCTTGTCAGCCCTCTCTGGCTTGCCTGTTTTTTTTGGATAGGTATGACATTATTCTGTTGGGCTTTCCTCTGTATGTAAGGAGCTTCTTTGTCCTAGTGCCTTCAAGAGGGCCTGCCTACAATTATAATTCTTCATTCTTGCTAATAGTTGTCTCAATGTCTTTCGAAAGTCTATAATCTTGGGGGGGGGGGAACCGTTCTGCCTCTAGTACATGAACACTGGTTCCATTCAAGAGATTGGGAAAATTTTCTTGGATATCTTGTTTCACTATAACTACTAGACTTCTTTCTTTCTCCTCCCCTTCAGGGTTTCCAATAATTCTGACATTCTAACGTTTCATGGCATCATTTATTTCCCTGATTCAGTTTTCGTGACTCCTATGCTGTTAGTTCCACGTTTCCTCCTGATCCTTTCTCTCTATCTGTTTGTCCTCCAGATCACTAATTCTATCTTCTGTCTCAGTTATCCTAGCTTTTAGAGAATTTAGATTAGATTTGAACTCATTGAGAGCATTGTGAACATCATCCCTGGTGGTTTTCCGTTCTGCCCTAACATTGTGAACATCATCTCTGGTCGCTTTCAGTTCTGCCCTAATCAATTCCTTGTGGTCATCCATGGGTTTTTCCAACCTAGATATTGCCTGGATCATTGTTGGCCTGAATTCCCTTTCCGACATATTGTCTATGTCGGTGGCCATTAGGTCTGTTGCAGAAGGCCCAACCTCTGATTTTTTCTTCTATTGGGCATTCATCCTCCTAGTCATTTTGGTAACAGATGGCTGAACGGATGTAGATGGATATATTGACCGTGGTGCAGTCAAAGTGCACCTGGAACGCTTCTGTGGAATCAGGAGTCCCCTCCCAAATGAAAGAAAAAAGAAAAAAAGAGAGAGAGTGAAAGAGAGACAGGAAAAAACAGGGAATATAAAAGAGAAGTCTCAGCCCAAATGGGCCCCAATGTAAGAAATATGATGTATACAAACTAAAACAGACAAACAAAAAGACTGATAAAAGTATATGACAAGAAAAAATATATATATAAGAGTAAAAAAAAAAAAAAAAGAAAAGAACCTGGCAATTGGGGAGACAAGATGGCGGGGAACTAGGAGGATGCTCTGGTTCAACCTGTCCCCTAAAGTGAGCTGATTACCTACTAAGGAACACCGATCACTCATGAAATCAGCCTGAGATCAAAATTCTACTCGTCAGGATCTCTACGGGGGCAGAAGACGCCAGTGGGCAGGTAAAGCCGAGCGGGAACACCGGACTGGTATCGGA
>PISX010026181.1:0-24867 GCA_004024625.1 Mellivora capensis | reverse complement strand
GGAAACCTCATTCATATAAATCTTTTTAACAAACTCAGGGCAATGAAGGAAAATGCTAGTGTGAAATTAGTGATTACTTTTAATAATTATGTTTATAAAATATTCACTGTACTCAGAAATTAAATTCATGATGAATTATAAGTCTGTGAAATGCTTAGATCCGCTGAAAATACAACTTTGGTTCAAAATCAAAATGCCCTCTGCATAATAAGCATACAAAAGAAGAAAGATTTATTTCCAAGGCTTATTGCAAATCCACCTTTGATTCATAAATATCTCACCTAGTGAATAGGTCCACCTTGGACACAGCCACTCAAGTATAACATACCATCTCATCCCATATCATGATTCTGTGCCAAATAAATGGCATCAACAATGATAGAGATCACTCTGTTTAGAAGGACCTACTAAGGTTTCACGCTAGAGATGAAATCTGAGCTAATCTTTTTGAACTGGACAAAAGTTTGATAGGAATGAAAAGGTAAAGAGAATATTCTCAAACAAAGTCAAAGATAGAAAAAATATGGTATGGCTAGGAAAATCTAAGTACTTATATCAAATATAATAAACAAACAGGAAAGTAATGGAGAAAAAAGCTAGAAAGGAAAATTAGGGCCAAATTCTACAAGATCCTGAAAGCCATACTAAAGAATTCTGATTGTTGCAGGATTGTGGAGGCAAGGAAAGTTTTGAATGTATGATAAAAATTATTCTTCTAACAGTGTTAGAACAGATTAGACACTAACATACATGAGTGATGAGGATCTATGTACGATTAATGGTCAAGAGCCCAAGGTGCATTATAATTAGCACTCCTCTTGGTACACAAACAAAACCCAAAATACTATTCATCAAAAAAAGATTCTCTTTTAGAAAGTCCTACATGACAGCAAATCTGATAATGCAATAAAAACTATTTATTTGAGACAGAGAAAGACTAAGTGGGCTCTAAGTATTCAAGAAAAATACTTCTTAACAATCATTTACCTTTCTCCCATCCAATGGCCTGGGAGTGGGAAAAAAATTCTTCCAAAACACAAAGTAGGTACTAATCAAATATTGATTTTACAGCTAACCATTTACCAAAGATAATAAAATTCTCTGCCAATCTTATCAGCGAATATACTTTTAAGAGTCATTGTCAAGCCAGTAAAAGCAAAACCATTCATAAAATATCCTGAATATTTTCCACAAGTGACTTAATAAATCTTGTGAATTTCAGGAAAGCAAATATAAGAACATACTGAGGAGCTTACTGACAGTCTAAACCTAACTGCCCTCCATTCTTGCTAGCATAACAGAAAGAAATACTGTTGAGACATATGGTCAATGTATATCTTAGCTTTATACTAAGAAATAAAAATCTAAAATTGAAAATGTTAGGGACCGAGAGTAAATAAAAAGAGATTCATTCAAATGTTACTTTAAACAGGTACAGAAGTAGAGAGGGTCAATAACCAATACATCACTTCCTGAACACCAAAAGTCTCATCCTTAGGGAGGCCTACAAGGGCTAATTGGTCTGCCAATTAATATACCATTTATAACAAGATATGGGATGGAAGAAAACTCCAAGAAGCCTTCACGAGTGTGAACACAATTCTAAACTCGGCTTCAGCCTTTCTTTCTCTGTAGCTGCTTAAGTGAGAACAAATCTTGTTCTCTAATTTTGAAATTGCAATATTTCAGATTCCAGAGATGGGACCATAACATTCCTAAACATATGCCAAACAAAAAGGTGACACTAATACAAACTAGTTACATAAATCAACTCCTATTCTAATCAAGGTACACTTGAAACTCATTTGGAACTCTAAGCTCTCTGTTGAAAAAAAATCTAAAACTTTAATATACCAACATTTTAAAAGGAATTCATTCAATAATTCATATCAGTTAATATATCAGATAAGGAATTCTTTTTCTCTCTAGTCATATTCTGGATAATTAGAAAGAAGAGTTGGGAAAAAACTCAGTATTTCATTATATATCTTCCCTTTATCAGGGTGAAAGGCTAGGAGGAGAAAGGAACAAGAAGCTATGACTTACCTCATGCATATATGGATCTACAAGTATTTCAAAAGGTCCAATGGCCAAAGAGATATTTGATGCAGCTGTTGGAATGGTAAGCATGTAATGGAAGGTCTTCTTCCTCATATCATGAGTATACACTGTCTCCACCAAATCTCCATTGGAAACAGCCACCATAGCGGCATCTACTGTAAATTCTAATTTCCACGTACATAATTCAGAGTATGAATCAACACATGGGAACCAAAATCTAGAAAAAATATCAACAGCATAAAAAAATAGTGAAAGTATAACCTACATCATTTCCCCCACTTATAAGTTATTCTAACATTTACAGAATAGGTGCAAAACGGCCTTCAGCTATTTGCCTACTGAAGCTTTTTACTGTGTAACTTGAAAGAATCCGATTAAAGACAGAAACTTTTCACCAAATATTATTTGGCAGTATCAAGAAAATATATCATATGATACTGCCAGTTCAAAACCTTAAAAAAGAGAGAAGGAGTTCTTAGCTTTGAATCTTTAAATTAAAAATTATTTTCACTTGCACATTCACAATAGTCAGTTTTTATGTAGTATTCATTTCCGGAAACTAAAAAGGCTTATAATAAAGTCTAAAAAAACCACAATAAAAATAAATAAATAAATAAATAAATAAATAAATAATGAAAAAAAAAAAAAAAAACTCACAATATTCAGAATCTGATCCGTAAGTTAGAAAACTGTTTTTGCAGAACACAATGCACTAGTGTTAGTAAAGCCAGACATAGTGTTAGTGTTAGTAATAGTGTTAGTAAATAGTGTTAGTGTTAGTAAAGCCAGACATTAAATTTCTATACCACTTTCTATCAAGGTCAGGTTTTACTGTCAGGGTCTGTACCTAATATTGCAACACAAAGAAGTATAAGACATCATCCTTGGCCTGAAGGAGTTAATAATCTGAGGATTACTAAAAATCTGAAGAGACTATGCATACTATAATATTTCAATAACATACAGTGAGCTATTGAGCTCTGGGAATGAACTATAAGTACACGTAACAATGAAGGTAAATCTCACTACCATTGTGTTGGAAAAAACCCAGATATAAAGAGCATAATGCATAACTTCCATCTATATAAAGTTCAAAAACAGATAATTAACCTGTGGTATTTTAGAAATCAAAACAGTGGTTAACCTTGGGCAGGAGGACATTAGGTGAGTAAGTAGTGAACGGAAAAATAAGTAGGAGGGACGATTCTACAATGCTGGTAATGTCCTTTTTCTTGATGTGAGATTACATAGGTTTGTTCACTTGTGAAATTCACCGAACTTTTTTTAACTTACAATTTGTGTAATTTTCTGTATGCTATTTTACGTCAGTATAAAGTTAAAAAATAAAAAATTGAGATGATTTTAGAAGCCTCATTTTTGAGAGGGAAAGAGAAAACGTAAGACAGGACCAAAAATGAATGACTAGTGGAACAAGATTCAGAAGAGGTAAATTTGAGGATCAAGCTCACACTTCTCATTTTACACGAAACACATGTATTGCACATACACAAAAAAAAATGCAACTGGAAAATGAAATTAACTGAAATATATAAGAATAATCTACCTTGTGGAATTTTGATACCCACAAGAGAAAACATGAGCACCTCTCTCTGCCATACTTCCCTCAACACTGGGTACCACAAAATGAAGACCTCCTTTTGGCTGATCCAAAGAAAAATTGATGTGTATCTTTAGGACCTTTAATTCTGCAACAAATAAATATATATATACATTGATACATAAATACATAATTAAGTAACAGTGGTCTATATAATAAGGGCAAAGACTTACACTAAACATAAAATGGGAATCAAAGCTCAATTTTAAATGAAAAAACTACACTACTTACCCTCGTTTAGGCTCTCACCTTCTCTCCACCTATACTAACTCAACAGCCTGCCTCCACTGATGTCCTTCCTTCCACTCAATTCCACTCATTGCTAGCTGTGTTCTCCCAAAATATGGCTCAGGTCATGCCATACCCTCCTCCCAACATTTCTGACAATGTTATACTGCCTCAAGAAAATAGTTCAAAACTAGATTCAGTGCAAAACTTGAAAAATAAGGACTTAAAAAGCCTCCCAGATTGCTAGTTGACTTCGGGGAATAGGAGGAAAGGATGAGTGGGAAAAGCTACCTGAGGATTTACGTAATCCATTATTTATTATGTTACCTTTGATTTCTACATAACAAAAACATGTTGCTTCTGTAAGATTAAAAGGGGTTTCTTATAATTTCCCTTAAAACCCTACAACCATATGGACTATCTCCAATCCCTGAACATGAAATTATAGCCTTCTATGACTGTCCCCTAAATTGGGTAACTCCCCTTAAGAAAAATGCTCCCCCTCCCCCAAAAACACACCAACCATTAAAAAAAAAAAAAAAAAAAGCAAAACAAAAAGATTTTTTACTTCTTTATCTTGGTTATAAGGCTAAATAAAGGTAGGTGAGTTATACATAGTAATTATTATGGCTGTGATTTTATACAAGAGAAAATGAAGGCTTAGAAATAATAAGACAGTGTGCTCAAAAGTGCAGAACATAGAACCCTATGTTCTAGCCCTGATTCGATTACTAATTAGTGACCTTCAATAGGTCACTTACTGTCTGGACTTCAGATTACTCTTCTGTAAAAGGAAGGAACTGAACCAGGTGATTTTTTAGGATTCTTCCTGCTATGACATGCTGTAACTCTAAACCACTTTGAGACTGCATGGGTTCTCAACTCTTGGCAAATTGTCCCAACCATCCAATTTTTTAAAATAATTTTCACTTTAAAAACAACAGTGAATGAGCTGTTTTGTCACAGCCCTTAACTGCTACTTTCCTATTAACCAGTGATCATTAAGAAAAAAAAAAAGAGCTTCCAACTTCTGTATACTTCAACTTACTAATCTACAATTATGACATCATTAATTTTCATAGACATTTTCAGTCACTGAGCCTAACATGATTTTACTGTCTAGTCAATATATTTTTGGTATTTTACCATCAACGTGTTTCCATAACTCTGACGGAACCTTAATGCAAAGTTCTCCATTTCCTGCATCAGGATCCACAGCACTAACTGCAGCTGCATAAGCATTGGAAAAATAATTTAGATTTCTCCTGGAAGAAACAGAAAAAGAGCCTGTTTTACTAATAAGCCAAACATTTCACCAACTATTTTTAAATATTTGATAGCATTTGTTAAGTTTTATATCATTTTATGGAACCTATGAGAATATTTTTTAGCCAAGTAACTATTACTCAACCCATCATGACAAAACCTATTAAATAATAAATATGTCATATTTAATCTACTCGCCAATGCTATGGTATTATTATGATTATCACATCCTTCATTAATTTTGGAATGCCAAAGCCACTATACCTTCCTGAGAGAAGTGAAAAGAATATATGTAGAATTATTATTAATTAATAATTAATGAATAAATAAATATCCTTGATCATGCTGGCAAAAATTTCAGTGGATTCACAAGCTCTACAATCTGACAGAAATTTAAAAAGTAAGATGTTTAAAACAGGTTAGGATGAGTATCAAGTCCTCAAAATATAATACTTCTTACCTTCACTCACCAGTGCCTGACAATGTAAGCTTAAGGAAGAAGGGAAACTTTTGGCTGCTTCACTGTTTTATCTCCTATATGCCAGGGGGCTATCTATCAATATTTGTTCAATAGTTACTTGGCCTTATTTCCCACTAGATGAAAACAACATAGAGAAGTCTTAGGGAAATATTAAAACACTGTTCCCATCCAATTTTCTAATTTTATTTCACTAAAAATGATATCTGTATGTGTATAATTCACTAAATACACACACACACACACACACACACACACACACACACACAAATACACACCCACAGAGATCTCCTTCCATTTACAATGGGTTTATGTCCTAATAAACCCATCATAAGTTGAAAATATTCTAAGTTGAAATGCATTTAATACACCTAACCTACCAAAATATCAAAGCTTAGCCTAGCTTACCACAAACATGTTCAGTACACTTTCATTAATCTACCATTGGGCCAAATCATCTAACACAAGCCTATCTTATAATGAAGTGTTGAACATCTCAGGTAATTTATTGAGTACTATATGGTAAGTAAAAAACAGAGCGGCTGTATGGATAAAGAATGGTTCTAAGTATATAGATTGATTAGCCTTGTGATCACATGGCTGGCTGGGAGCTGTGGCTCACTGCACAGCAACACTACAGGTACCACATACTGCTAACCTGGGAAAGTAATCAAAATTCAAAGTATGGTTTCTACTAAATGCGTATCACCACCTCTGCACTATCATAAAGCTGAAAAATCTTTAAGTCAAACCGTCCTAAGCTGGGGACCATCTATACACATATTACATTTTCTCACTGAAATCGGTTAAAGGAATATGCACAAAATGGATAAAAGAAAAAAGACAAGGAATGATATAACAAAATGAGATGAAAGACAACCCCATGAGCCATATTCTTGTTGCGCACCTTTAGGCTTATCATTTGGCCACTAGATAAATCCAGAAAGTAAAGTTAGTTACATTTCACTAGCTTAATAAAATTTTAACTAGTTAAAAGGTAAGATTTATAGACTATACAGCGTGATTACAGGAAAAATTAAATGGGAAAAGCCATTAAAAAAAATAAAGTTATAAACTCTGAAACTGACAGAGGCCATTCCTCTCCCATTTTCATCCTCTATTATCTAGGAAGGATGTACTAACTAAAGCTTTTAACAACTACACAACATAACGTTTTGGAAGCACTTAATCAGACTTCTCAATAATTTTAACTATTCCGGGACACCTGGGTGGCTCAGTTGGTTAATTGTCTGCCTTTCACTCAGGTCATGATCCCAGGATCCTGGGATTGAGTCCTACATCAGGATCCTTGCTCAGTGGGGAGCCTGCTTCTTCTTCTCCCTGCAGCTCCCCCACTTGTGCCCTTGCTCCATCTTCAAAAAAACAGTAGTAATTTTAACTATTTCTTCCTGTCAGATAAATGTGTAATGTGTGAAATGTGTAAAAAAAAAGTAAAATATAAAATAAATGTAAAATGTGTAGAAACTATAGGATCACAATAAAATGAATAAATCTGTGTTTTCACATACCATCTATTTTTTTTTTAAATATCATACAGCAAAAACATCTCTTTTTCCTTTGGTATATAATTCTGTAAATTCTTACACATGTGCAACCACTACCACAATCGGGATATAAAATAGGTCCAGCATCCCAAAGAGTACCTTGAGCTATGCCTTGTGTAAGATAAATGGAGTCATACAGAAAGCAACCTTGTGAGGCTGGCCTGTCTCATTCAGTATGTCTTTGAAATTCACCTCAAGCATTACATGTATCAATAAGTTTGTTTCTTCCTATACTGAACAGTATTTCACAGTGTAGACTGGACCACTGATTATTGTTCATTCATTCAGCCACTGAAGAACATGTGGGTTGTTTCTAGCTTTTGGCTATCACAAATAGAACTGCAATGAACAACTGTATATTGTTTTTCATGTGATTTTAATTTTCATTTTTGTAGTACAAATACACAAGAGCGGGACTGCTGAGTCAGATGGTAAAATATGTTTAGCTTTGTAAGAATATGCCAAACTGTTTTCCAGAATGGCTATACCATTCCATATTCCCACCATCAATATATAAAAGTGCCAGTTGCTTCACATTCTTGCCAGCACTTAGTTAACATACCATCTAATTTTAAAGGCTACTTTGTATATCTAGAGATTGCAATTTCTTTTCAATAAAATTTCAAAAACATGAAATATGAAAGACAGTGGAAGAAACCTGTAATTTCCCCCCAGTTATCTGTGAAATTCAAAAATAAAAAACAATCATTACATAAAAAGCCAAATTTAAACATTACATATTAGACCAGTCAGTTTTTTTATGGGAAATTATTCTCACTTAATCTCCTCATTTCCTGAGAAAAGGTAAAGTGGTCCAAATAAAATGGTGAGTCATTTTAAGTGGAATCTATTGGAAAGTTAGTTATGAGGAACAATCTTCTCATGGTTTGGATTTCAGTGTTTCCTTTCATAATATGAATCAAATATGTTTCTTTTCATAATAACCTCACTAAAGCCAAAAATCACAAGGCAGGATTATAATAAGTGTTTTCAATTTTCAGAATAATAGTGACTGCAAAATATTAATATGTCCTTGCCCTGTAACCACGACCATCCCCAAACTCCAGCTCCCAACCCTCAGCCCCTCAAGGAAACAAAGCTTAAAGAGACAAGTAATGTTGTAGGAGATACTGAAAAAATAGTAAACTAGGGTAATTAAAAGAATTTCCTCCAAGAACCTATTATAAACATTCATATTAAAATAATTTGGTAATTCTTTGTCAGTAACATATACTTCTTTAAACTCTAAGTGCAGATTTTACAAAACTTAAGTTTCAGTTATTTGTAAACTTCTCTATTAAAAAAAAAAACCTCATGGAAGTGCAATATGTATCAGAAAAGCACATATACTCTAAATATACAGCTAAATAAATTTTCACAGAACAAAAGTAGCCAGCATACAGAGCAAGAACAGAACTTTACCAGCCTCTCAGAAGCCCTCCTGTAATCACTAACCAAGCCCCACTTCCTACCACCATGGGTTATCCATTATTCTGACATCTAAGGTGATAGATTAACAACTTAACAGACTTTCTCCTGTGTTGGACTTCTTTTATCCAATGTCAAGTCTGCTAGATCCAGACATACTACAGCATATAGCTGGTGGTCATTCATTCTTGTTACTGTTTAGAATTCCAATGGTGTGAGAACATATCACAATCCACCTTCTATCACTGATGAGTCTTCAGGTAATTTCCAGTTTGACTATTATAAATGTTGCTGGGAACATTTTTGTACACATTTTTGGGTGAACATATGCACATATTTCTATTGGGTATATACCTAAGAGTAAGACCTACTCATAAGGTATGCATCTATTCAAACTCAATTTACATTTCTATTAGCAGTGTTTGAAAGTTCTAGTTACTCTACATCCAAGTCTTGGTTTCCCTTCTGTCTTTGGTTTTGACAGTTTCCACACAGAGAAAATAAGTAATAAGCCAGCCAGCAGGAAAACCCATTTTCTGAAACAGAAACTGTATTGGTAGTGGTATTTGGGTATTCCAAATCAATAAAAATGACTTTTTAGAAATAATCAAAACAACATTTGATATGATACTGTGAAATAAGGTTGCTTACAGAAAACTGTACCTGCACAGGTTTTTATACCAAAAAAAAAAAAAAAAAAATCTAGGGGATTTCCCTCAAATTCAAACTTGAATGAACTACTCCAAGTAGCCATTTGTCTAAAATTAACAACACAGGAAACAACAAATGTTGGTGAGGATGTGGAGAAAGGGGAACCCTCCTATACTGTTGGTGGGAATGCAAACTGGTGCAGCCACTCTGGAAAATATACAGAGGTGCCTCAAGAAGTTAAAAATATAGCTACCCTATGACCCAGCAATTGCATTACTAGATTCAAAGGGGTACATGCACCCCAATACCTCTAACAGCATTATCAACAACAGCCAAATTATGGAAAGAGCCCAAGTGTCTAATGACTGATGATGAATGGATAAAGATGTGGTATATATACAAAGAAGAAGAATAAAATCTTGACATTTGCAACAACATGGATAGAACTAGAGTGCATTATGCTAAGCAAAGTCAGTCAGTCAGAGAAAGAAAAATACCATACGATTTCACTCATTTGTAGAACTTAGGAAACAAAACAAATGAATATATGGTAAGAGGAAAACAGAGAGAAAGAGGGAAGCAAACCGTAAAAGACACTTAACAATAGAGAACAAACTAAGGGTTGATGGAGGGAGGTGTGTGGGGGATGGCCTGGATGGGTGATGGGTAGTAAGGAAGGCACTTATGATAAGCACTGGGTGTTCCATGCAAGTGATAAATCACTAAATTCTACTCTTGAAACCAATATTACACTATACGCTAACTAACTAGAATTTAAATAAAAAATTTGGAAAGGGGCGCCGGGGTGGCTCAGTGGGTTAATAAGCCTCTGCCTCCGGCTCAGGTCATGATCTCAGAGTCCTCTGATGGAGCCCCATATAGGCTCTCTGCTCAGCATGGAGCATGCTCCCCACCCCCACCCCCCGCCTGCCTACTTGTGATCTCTCTCTGTGATATAAAAAAAATAAAATCTTTAAAAATTTTGGAAGAAAAAAATCAAAACAAAACAAAACAAAAGTAGCCATTTGTGAAAGGCTAATGTATTTCAAACTATAGAATAATGAATACAGATAAGGTCAAAATGACTCTACAGCTATGCATCTATCATTTAATCCCAATAGGAACGACTATATCTAGTTTCAGGGCTACCACATTTAAGAAAAAACAATGACAAATCAGAGTATATTCAAAGGGTGAGAATGGTAATAAATTTGGAAAGAGTTTTAGATGAGGAAGGGTTGAAAGTATTTAGATCATGTAGACTAGAAAGGGGAAAACAATATTTAATTAGGATAAAACAATATTTAAGTGGATAATTTTGTGACTATCATAGCAAAACAGACTGTAGTTTGATATAATAAAGAATTTTCTAGCATTCAGAAATAATGAAAGGGGTGCTTTAAAAAATATAGTGAGCTTTCCAGAGCTAGAAGTGTTCAAGCAGAAGGTGAAATAGTATAGGAAAAATTCCTGTTGATGTTTTGACTAAATCAACTTTAATGTTACTCCAACCACCATAACTTAATCCCAATTAATACTAGTAAAACAACTGGCAGTGAGGCATTCTGGCTGAGTTAAAATAGAAAATTATCTTAATATAAAACGTACTTAACCATAATCAGTAAGGGAATCACCTACTTCTACTCTGTATAGTAAAATAACATTTAAAACCTTTAGGTAGTAGAAGTCTGTATTAAAATAAAGGACCCACAAAATCTTTTTTTAAAAGTAGCAAAAAATAAAATAGCAATTAAAAAAAATCAACTCCAATTACCCTAAAAATAATCATTCTAATCACTCAACAGCTACTTCATTTATATCTCAAGATTGGTCATTTCTACTGTCATTCCTGAGTGAAAATGAACACAGGAGACAGGAATTAAACTGATGCTTGGAACTCTGGAAGACTGAAGCTTTTCAAGCAAAATAAAAAAGATCTTCTCAAAGTTGCAAAGCCTACCCAGGGAAGGAAAAGAAACAAAGTAAAAAGCTGTCAGCCACTGTAGGCTATCCACAGAAACAGCTTCTCTGGCAAAAATCTACATTTATTTCATTCTAAGAAAAGAAAAACATAGCAAAAAAAAAAAAAGGAAAAAAAAAGAGAACCAAAAAGCCATAACTCCTACAGGGCAAACTATAATTTATCAACAATATATAAGATTCAAATATAAAATATACTTAGAGAAATTGCTGCAATTATTTTACTGGCAGGCAGTAAGCCCCCCAAAAAGAGTGAGAGAGACTGAGCGAGCATGCGCCCTATCCATGTGACATAACAGACAGGATTTTTAATTGCATCTGGGTCATTTAACAACTCAGCTAACAGTTAGGTAAAACAGGCAAAAGTATAGACACAGAAACGTCTTTTAGTCTGTTACCTAAATGTTTCCCTTCCTTACATTCTCCTTGCAGTAAAAAGATACTGAATCTCAACCAAGGTAAGCACACACTTGCCATTAAAAATAGAAGGGTCCGGCGCCTTAACTTTAAAACAAATTAAGAAGAAATGTGACGAAGCAGTATATTACTTTGACTGTTAGGGCATTCTTGTTTTAAATACATTTAAACACATTCTGGTAGTAAAGATCAAATGTTATCACAGAATTTAATTTTCAATTTCAAAACTGCTATACTTAATTTGTTTCAGCTTCAGTGTAAATTTTATTGGTTTATGAAAGTTATTTTAGAAACAAAGGGGACAGAAGTATCCAGGGAGCACAGTAAGGACCTCAACTCTCGGCCTTTCCCAAAGTTCTCTAAAAGTAATATAATCCAGAAGAGAGATTTTCCACATCTAACTTCTAAGGAAAGCATTTCCTCTGAATACCTGGCATGCTTCTATCTTGTGGCTTATCAATCACATAAACAACAGTGTTTCCCTCTTTGGTATGGCAGCCAGAAGTACCAAACCCAAGTCTAGTTCTCCCACAGTAACTGTGCAGTAGCTTTAGTTAGCGTGTGCCCACTACCCGATGCTTTTCACTTTTCATACTACTTTCATTAGCTTCTTTTTAAAACTGTTGTCTAAGAAAATTCTACAACCAATTTTAAACCCTTTTTAAAATGAATCAGAGAATAAAAACCAGGAAAAAATAGCTAATGTCCTCTCTCTTAAAAAGTAAACGAGATTCTAGTGCTTGGCAGAAAAGCAGGGGTAGGGAGCAAGTATCTGCTAAGTGACCATGCCTAACTGAGCTCTGGTTCTAGCTGAAAAGATTAAAGTGTATTTTTGAAAAGATTTCCCTTTATAACCTCCTTTTCTTTCCTTTTAATGCTGTAAGTGATAAAGCATCTTCCCTACCACTAGAGAAAAATTTTAGGGGATATAATCACCTCAAAACAAACATGGCAAAAGTAAAGCTTGCTTCCTCAACAGCTATGGAGTCCACTGTTCTTGTCATTGGACTGTCACTGATTATATTCTCTGAGACCTGAGCAACAGGTAAAGCAGATGTGCAAGCAGTGTTCTGTGACTGGCAGATGGAGAGGCTTCTTACCCTGTCATTAAATGCAGAGTTCAAGTACCAACTGGGTAGCTATTCTGGGCTCTAGGAAGGCAATGGCTTCCCTACCTGCTTTTTTGCAGGTGCCTTTTCCTTTCATTAGTGGTGTATATTTACTATCCCAAAGGCAAGTCATTTCTACCCCCCTCCCCCGGGAGAAAGAGGATGCAAATGATTTTTTAGTAAGTGTTTTTATATGCGTTCTACAAGTGTGGCTGAAAAAGCAATGTAATTTCAACAACTACTCATCTCTGTGAAATGGGAAGTTGCAGAAGCAATTCAGAGATTCCCTGAATTTTTCCAAAAGCATTTCCTTTTCTCTTCCCTGAGTTGTAAAGATTCTGAACCAATGATAATTGGAACCAAAAATATATCTAAAGATAAGCCTCTTTTCTCAACCCTTCTAATCACCTGGCACACCAGTTAAATCACAAACTGTAGGACTATATCCCCAGTTTCTGATTCAGTAGATCTAAGCCAATGCATGGGAATCTGCATTTCTCTTTTTTTCTTTCAAGATTTTATTTAAGTTCTAGTCAGTTAACATATAGCGTAGTATTAGTTTTAGGACTAAAATTTAGTGATTCATCACTTGCATATAACACCTAGTGCTCATTACAGTAAGTGCCCTCCTGAACACCTATCACCCAATTACCCCATCCCCTTACCACCTACCCTCCAGCAACCCTCAGTCTGTTCCCTATTGTTAAGAGTCTTTGATGGTTTGCCTTCCTTTCTGTTATTACCATATTTTTTTCTAACAAGCTTCCAGGTGATGCTGATGCTGCTTGCCTGGAAATCATATTTACAGGACTGCTGCTTTAAGGCAACGTTGTACATCTAGAGGAGTTAAAATACCATCCTGACTTAAAAAAAGTTATAATGAAGTCTTGGCACCTGACCCCAAAACAGAGACCCGTGATACAATCCAATGCTATCTAAACTTTGAAAAAACCTGTGCCCTCAAATGTAGTTGACAGTACTTAAATTAACACAAATGTTACGGGGCACAATGAAGTAAAATACTAAGTGCCTTAAAAATAGTAGGTAATCCTATTTGCCCAAGGAAATAATTCAAAGGAAAATAAACTGATCTGGGACAAAATATTCACTCAACATTACTTAGGATCTCAAAAGCTGGAAATTATACAACAGCTAAGCAGCTGGAAAACAACATGCGAACTATAGAATACTGAGTAAATGGAATATTAACCTGACCATAAAAATGACCGAAGTGAAGCATATCATATTTGGAAAAGTGGAGACAAAGCACTTAATTGTAAAAAGTAGGACACAAAACTCATCACATGTTTACTAATAAAAAACAGAAGTAACCTCAGTAGATGCAGTATTTATGTAAAGTGAAGCAAAGAGGCATTTAAAACAATATTTTTATATGATAGTCTGAAACTGTCTAAAGTAAAGTGGTCTCTGGTCCAGGGATTATAGTAAACACCTAATCTACTAAGATCACATTTAATATTTACGAAGTATTTTTTAAAAAACATTAAAAGTAGGAAAATGGTTAAAATTTATTTAGAATTCTCAGATGATACTTCTTTAAAACCAGTCTGAAGAAAGGAAACCTAGTAACTTACTATGTTGGGCAGAGCTAATAAAATTTCTTGAACCAAATGGGCAGAACAGTGAAAGAAAATTATAATTAGGAAAAAAATTGCGATTCCAAGTCTAATAATCATCTAAGAAAAATCTGTTGAAAAAATTAATCTAGTAATATGAGGAAAATAAAGCCTTTAAAAATATCAACTTTTTTTTTTTTTTTTTGACAGACAAGTAGGCAGAGGCAAAGAGAGGAGGAAGCAGGCTCCCCGCTGAGCAGAGCCCGACGCAGGGCTCGATACCAGGACCCTGGGACCATGACCTGAGCCAAAGGCAGAGGCTTTAACCCACTGAGCCACCCAGGCACCCCTAGAAATATCAACTTTTAAAGTATACAACTTACTGTTTTGATTCATTGTGACAGACTTCCAAGGTGGGGTCATTATAAATAAAAGCAGCTTCTAAATCATTTATCCTTACTCGGTATATTCTACACTGTTTGCTGTTCAATTTGATTCTATTCAAGTTCGCAACTGTGGGAAATATAGTCAGTTCCACGAATCCCTGCAAAGATAAATAATAATAACTTCATTATAATTAAGAATGGTAGGTTTTAGAACATATTTTTTTATTTCTACTACTTACACTTATTTATACTTTTATTTCTACTATGTATGCTACCCTTCAGAGACAGAATCTCAAATAGCTACATACATACAAAAGCTCTCCAAGTATCTTCATTTCAAACATTATTGTCCTAATGAATGAACAGGTGTGAATTATACTTTATCTCTTTCGTGATTCACTATCAGTGAAAATTAGATATTCTGCTAATAGAACAGTAAAACGACTCACTACTGTCAAACTCAAGAATTTCCATACAGACTGGAACTCAAACAGGGAAGAAAGAAAAAAAAAAAAGAGCAGAAGGAGAAGCAAAACCAGATTGGTGAGTGAAAGAACATGGCCCTCCAAAATGGGAATCAAATGGGAAAGATGGGCCATTGGAACATGGCATTTAGTTCACTGACTTTACTACCTTGAGTAAAAAAACTGATGTACTCAAATGTCAATTATGGGAGGGCATGAAACAGTAGCCTTTCAGGGGCTGCTGGGCAAATAGGGAAATTTCAGAAGCTACAATGGGAAGAACTAAGATGAAATGAGGCAGCAGCATAGAGGACTAAAGCATAACAAGTATAATGGCTGCTATTTAGTGAGCGCTACTATATGCCAGACACTACACGAATGTGTTCTCTCCAATCCCACTAACAACCAAAAAAAGTACTACTTTATACTTTTCACAGTTAACAAAGTTAAGAAAGTCATATAATTAGCAAGTGGAGAATTCACATTCAAACCGATCTAAATGATTCCAATGGAGAAACAATGCTAGGTTTCTCATACAAGGTTTTAAATAATACGCAAGAAATTTTTTTTTAAAACATTCGGCATAACTGCTCAAATATCTAGAGATTCTGCAGCCCCAATCCCTCTAATTCCCAAATATGAAGAGAGCCGTACATTCTTATACTATCTATGCAGATCTATGTGGCAGCAAATGAGAACAGAGAGAAGCCAAAATACTGCTGATGAAAGCTGCTTAAAGGTGTAAACTACTGGGGTGCCTGGGCGGCTCGGTCATTAAGCGTCTGCCTTGGGCTCAGGTCCTGATCCCAGGGTCCTGGGATCGAGCCCAGCATTGGGCTCCCTGCTCAGAGGGAAGCCTGCTTCTCCTTCTCCCACTCCCCCTGCTTGTGTTCCCTCTCCTGCTGTCTCTTTCTCTCTCTCTGTCGAATAAATAAGTAAAATCTTTAAAAAAATAATAATAATAAAATAAAGGTGTAAACTACTAGCTTAATTAGCCTATCAGCAATCCAATGACCAATCTATATGAACAAACTTGGATCAGCTCAAAGACAGCGAGCAGAATCAAGACAACAGCAAAAGTGAGCTATAATAGAAAAGATTATAGGAAGTGCTTTAAGTCAGTAAGCTACACGGCTGGGAATAAGAACAGGATTTGGCTTTCTAGACTAAGGTTAACAGTGACAGAACAGTGAATGGAGTGTATTTCATGAAGACAGGGAAAGCCCAGTCTCCTTGTATCATCAGGTCTCTGACACCACCTAGAGCCCTAACCTATATTTGCTTACAACAGTCAGATCCATTAATATCTACATGCCTCCATTCCCTGTCATCTTTGACCACTGGCGTTACTGTAAGCCCCCCAGTCACCTAAGCTCTCATTTAGTCTCATCTCCTTCTTGCTCCTTGTTCCCTCCCAAACACTGCACAGCTGATCATACTCCTATCCTGTTCTAAATCTCTCTTTTGCTATTCAACTTTTTCAAATACTTGTTCTATACCTTCTGGCTTTAGATAAAATGTCTCTTGAAATCCCTCTGACAAGTTACTTATTCTTTCATTCACTATAAATTATGGGAGGGCAAAACAGGAGACCTCCTAGTTTCAAATGCTACTCTAGACCACTCATAGATTTTATATAGCATATGCTATAAGAGCAAGGGCAGGATAAAGTCATCTTTAAATCTTATGTTTTCTGGAGGTAAACTGCCTGCATTCAAATCCAAGCTCTACCACTTAATGAGTGTATGATCTTGGGTTACTCTAGCTCTGTCTTTTCCTCATCTGTATAACAGGAATAATGACACTACCTACCTTTTGGTGATCTGACAACTTAGCAATTTGATACATGGAAAGCCCTTAAAATCATAGTGGACATCTAATAAATGCTTAAGACATGTCTTTATCATTCTTTTCTACTTCTTTTCCCGTATGTTCATGCCATACAGGTCCACTACCCTCTATTCCTCTTTATTTGTATCTCCCAAATTCTTCAACATTTATCAAAGGCTCACACTCCCCTTTTAACCTCTGCCATCACTCTAAGTGATATGAATGTAGATATATTTGATCCGTGCAGTAACACTGCTTCAAATTTCCTTAATTCCTACAATCTTCACTTCAGCATCAAGACCACATTCCAAAAGATACATCATCACTGATAGTAATTACTCCCATGCTGACAATTCAACCTTGAGTGCCCACAATGCTTATCCTTCTGCCCCTCTTGTTATTTCCCTCCCCAGTCTTCCTGGTCAACAACATGAAGTCCTCAATTCCTTGACCTCCTCCAGTTTCTTACACAATCCTTCTTCTCCATTTATCCAAGAACCTCCATTTCAACCACTTTTCTGCCATCTACCAATTCTCTTGCCCTCCTGCTGCATGTAGCCATCTTTCCTGACTGTTCAAGAGTGATCCTTCCACTGGTCACTGGAGGCCATACTCTATAGTAGCCTTAAAAATTCCACTCTATTAATCATCCTCTCTTATAATTACAATGCATCCTTCCTACAGGATTTTTTTTCCTGTGCCTACAAACATGTACAAGTCTCATATACCATTCCTTAAAATCTTGAGATCCATCACACTCAAATGAACTAATTTTTCCTCTCTTCTTGAAGGTATTATATCTTGATTCTCAAACAAGTCCTAGAGTCCCAAAACCTTACTAGTCTACTACTCATGCTGGAAGTCTTTGGAGGTCAAGTACTAATGGGGGTAACAGCCCAAGGCTACTTCAGAGTAGGACTCATGCTTATTTCCCCAGTCTCAGAACACATAGTATATATTTTAGTAACTGACAAATTCCCGTATTTGTTCTCTAACCAGAGCAGTGAGGACTACTATAGAAGGGCTATATAGTAAGTCAAAGCACTAAACATCCCTTGGGGAACTGCAGAGATTCATGCCATCAGATATTTGAGTGATGCCTACTACATCTTCATTTAACTCAATTATTTGGCCAATACAAAAGTTGAGTAGGTTTTGGAGAATGACAATGAATTATCACAAACCTGCCAATTACAACCACAGTTTCAGATATAGTATTTTTACTGCAGCAAATCATCATAGCTCTTGGTAACTAGTATCGAAACTAATTATCAAGCAAACGCTTCCCCCACCCTGCCAATTCTTATCAGGAAAAAAAAAATCAGACACAGGTTTTCTTCAAAACAGCAGAACCCCTTCACTGTCATCTAATAGCTAAAAGCTATTATCAATTCTCCTGCTCAATGAATACATAGTCCAAAAGTCCCTTGATTCCAAGATAGGCTATAAAGAATTACACTAATGTATTATATTGACAGCATTATGCTAACTGGACCTGGTGAGAAGAGAAAAGCAAGTTCTCCAAATGCTTTATGAAAAAAACATATGGATAGCAGAGGATACAGGTTAAAAAGCATCAAATTTCAGGGGCCTATCACATTAATAAAGCTTCTAAGTTTCCAGTATTGAGGCATATGAAAGTATTCCTTTCAAATAAAAGATAAGTTGCTTCATTTCATACTGCCCACCAAGGTGGGGAGGGGGAAGAGGAAAGGACACAAAACTTGGTAGGCTTCTTTGAATTCTGGAGGCAAAATCTAGATCTGGGCATACTGCTTACTAGGCAACCTATTAAGTTACGAGCTTTGAGAGAGGTCTAGACCAAGAAAAGGTTCTGCAGCAGGCGTGGTTCAAGCTACCTTGACACTTGGGCCTTATGAGTCAGTAGATCCAATGGCACTAGGAATGTCCATGACAGACAGAGGTGCTCTACAGACGCTGGCTTTTCCCAATAGAATGACAATGCAAATTCCTGAGCTTTGAGAGGAAGGCCACCAAGTCTTTTGTCGCTAACTATACTCAATTTGCAAACCAATCACTGGTTTGCTACTAGACCCTTCAGTAGAAACTCAACAGTTGGCCATGGGACTTCCAAAGACTGTTACCTGAAATGACCATAATGATAGGAGAGTAAAATAAAGTTCTGAAAAATAAAACTGGGCAAGTGCAGCAGTTTTCCACTTTTAAACAGAGATAACACATCTGAGCCAGGGCCAAGCAGGTTCATAAAGGAGAGGCAACACGTGAGCAGGTGCTCAGAATCCAGTAAGACGTCCTCCCACTGCTCCTCTACCTCTCCCTCAATCTACACCCATCGTGTCACTGAGAGCTCCCTATGCTCAGCTAACAGCACAAAGCACAAGCCCGAATTAGGAGTGAGCACGCAGGATGCTCCTACCAGCTGGAAGTGGAAGGAACTGACATTAGAATGCCACTGAAGTGTGGCCCTAAAAGACAGTGGAAGAAGTTCTACAGCCAGCAGAACCTTGGGAAATATATCTGGCCATACCCTCCTTGTAGAAGCAGAGACGTCCTGAAGTATACAACTACACAAATCCATGGGCCATTGCTAATGGGTTGGTTAGGACTTTGGTAAGAACAAAATTAAAAGACTGAAAACAGGAAGAGGGCAGGAGAAGCGTATGGATGGATTTCTCAGAACAGGTACTATGTGAAAACATCCGTGCTGTTATCACATAAACGACCATCAGAGGGCACCCACAGCATAAAGGACCTCCCCAAAACCAACTGGCAAGATGAAGTAGATACGGCAGACTCTTTCCCTAGTCACCCTACCAATGCACAAGGAGGTCATAGTGGCAGAACAGACGCTCTACATGAGCCCTACGACACGGTCTTCCCTCCATCAGGGATGTGCTGACTACCACCACTACTGAGGGCCCACTGTCACTAGCACAGTCTCATACTAAGCATCCAGTATGGTACTGGAAAGACCAGTCAGTCACTTGGTAGGAGAACGACTATAAGACACCGCACATCAAGGACATATCTGTCCTTACAAGAGCAGACATATTCTAGATTTTCCCCCCAAACCACAACATACTTGTAGAAAACCATACATATCATTGTAATATCTCATACATGCCTCTAAGTATACAGGGAAGCGTGGTGATGGGCTCTTACACACAAAATTTACTCGTTTCATCGTGTGCCCTATCATCCAGAAATGCTGGCGTGATCAGCTACTGAAGGGTCAGGTACTGCATCAACTGAGAGACCTCCAATAGGATGCTGTTTGAACTAGTGGACAATATACAAGGTCAGCTTCCCATGGCCAAACTAGATCTGCAAACCAAGGATAAAAGCTAGAGTGACTCTTCTCACTATTATATTAAAAAAAAAAAACAAAACAACAACAACAACAAAAAAACACTGAAGGAATCTTTGCTGTCTTTGTAACCCTGGGTTTGGTATATTTGGCCAGGGGAAACATGCATCCACCAGGGCATATAGTCCTGGTTCCATTACACTGGAAGCTGAGACTGTCCCTTGACCACTTTGGGTTCCTCACGCCACTAAACTGTCAGGCAGAGAAAGAGGCCACTATACTGACTGGAATGACTAATCCCAATTATCAAAGATTAGGTTCTGCGATACAGTAAGGACAACAATTCTGTCTGCAGTCCAGGAGGATTCACAGAACGCCTCTTATGGCTCACCTGGCCAACAGTCCTCATCAACGGAAAAGAGCAACAACTCAATAAAAACAGGACAGGCAAGGATGCAGATCCTACAGGAATGAAGGCCTAGTCAGACCAACAGAAATATCAGCAGAAGAGAAAGGGAAAACGGAACGGGCAGGAGAATGAGGAAGCCGTGTTTATCAACTTTGGCCTTGACACCAGCTAAAGAAAGCAGGGGCTGTAGCAATTAAGTCTCACATTCTCTTAGCTACTTTTCTTTCCACTGTTTTGGATGAAAGATACTGGTGGGAGCTAATACTTTAGTGGGAGTAGTGCTGAACGGCCATATCCTCACATGAATTCATGAGATGAGAGACTGGCAAACTCCCTCAAGGATCAGGCAGTAAATGGGCTTTGTGGGCCACAGAGCCTCTGTCATAGGTATTCAGCTCTGCCAGCGCAGCTCCAAAGCACTGCGGACAATATATAAATAAGCGGATGTGACTGCACTGCAACAAAACTTGTTACAAAAATAGGTAGTCAGCCATTGCCAACCTCTGCAATAATGGGTGAGACTTCATTAAGTTCCCTGTGTTGGGAATGCTAGCTTTTCATTTCAAAAAGACAAAAACAAAAACAAAAACAAACAAAACAAAACAAAACAAAAAAACAAGAAAGAAAGGTTTTGGGGGCAAATGGGTAGACTATTCTACATATTCTCCTTTGGCCCCTCCAAATCCACTCTCTATTCTATACCCCAGGATTTACATTAACTGGCCACTAGCTCTTTAGCTTCTAGTTGGGGTGGTCCAATGGGAAGCATGAGGAGAAAAGTGAGCTCATTACATCTAAACTTCAGGTTCCCTGCTGCCCAGCTAAAGGAGGCAGTAGCTTTTTCCACCAAAGGCCACACATCCTATAAGGTGACTCTTTCCCACAGCTACTATAGTCTTATTATACCCTAGTACCCTCTTCCTTTGCTTTTTCAGGTTTAGAAGTGTTAAGTGTTCCTTGTTGCTAACCCAGTGTGCCCCACCATCTCTTGGTTTCTCTTAACCCTGTTTGTTCTAAATAGTCCTTTTACAACCTTCCCTCAATTAACCTGTATGAATATGCTGCTTATTTCCTTCTAGGACCCTAATCGATTCACCACCCACCAATTTTTCTAGTGGGAAACCCCAACTCATTCACAGCTCCTTCCTAACGTTCTTAGTACGAGTCATCTTCAATTCCTTCCCATCTATTATTTTGGCAAAAAAAACAAAGCTCACTAAGATTTTGTCTCTTTAATATAGGTTCCCCCAAATTAAGCACTTGGGCAGCCAAACACTGTCCCAGACTGGATTATATATGCAGGGGCAAAGGAGATGGAAAGAGGGAACAGACAGTAAGGAGCTGCAGGAGACTCTTAGGTCATCCTGGATTTAAAAATGGCTCCATCACTTGTTAACTTTACACCCTGAAGAAAGTTACTTTGTCTCCAGTCTTTCAGCCACTTTAATTTTAAAAATTAGGATTAAAATAGTGTCTACTTCATGGGGTTATTGTGATTGAGGTCACTCATATAAAACCTTAGAAAAGTCTCATACATAGAATGTCCTCAATGAACATTCACTATAATTCAGTCAATCATGTCAACTCTATTTCTATACCACTTTCATTATTGTTATTTCATTCAGGGCTTCATCATTTCTCCCCAAGATTATTACAGTAACATCTTAATTAAACTTCCTAATTCTCATATCTTCCCTGCCCAATTAACACAACACAACACACCTAAGTATCCTTCCATGAAGTACAAGGTAAATATAGCTGACCCCTGAACAACACAGGTTTGAACTGCACAGGCCCACACATATGTGGATTTTTTTCCCTAGTACAAGGCAGTACTGTAAATGTATTTTCTCTTCCTTATGATTTTCTTAATAACACATTATTTCCCTACCTTACTTTATTACAATAACACAGTATATAATAAACACACAAAATACATGTTAATCAGTTGTTCATGTTACTGGTAATACTTCTGGTCAAAGGTAGGCTATTAGCAGTAAGATTTTGGGAAGTCAAAGTTATACCCATATTTTTGACCATGCAGGAAGTCGGGACCCCCTAAGCCCTACATTATTCAGGGGTCAGCTATAATCATATGCAGGGAATATTGACAGAGAAATTCCCTAAATAAGGAGATGGGACTTAGTGAACCTTTAAGGATTCTAAGATTCCTATAATAGGTTACTTTTTAATTTAACTATACAGCTCATCTTGAGTAAATATATGCATACAGGGTAACAGTTCCAGAAGGAAGTTCATGCCATCACCAGCCCCCTGCAAAAAAACAAAACAAAACAAAACAAACAAACAAAAAAAAACAAAGCTCACTAAGATTTTGTCTCTTTAATATAGGCCCCTCCAAATTAAGCACTTGGGCAGCCAAAGACTGTCCCAGACTGGATTATATATGCAATCTATAAGTATCAAGGGAAAGGGGCAATGCCTGCGAGATTTCAAACACTCTAACACCATACCTAAACCTTCAAAAAGCAATGCTCCTAATCCTGGTCAGCCAAGTGTCAGAAAACAAAACCGGCCTGTTAGGAGCCAAGTTAAGTCTGTAAGAGCACTAACCTTAGCTTTTCTCACAGAAGAAATTTCACTATGGGCTTATTCTTGTGTCATGCAAAATTCTAAAATGCTTGGTAACAGAGACTTTCATATTCCACAACAGATTAAACAGAATAAAATGTTAATCCAGAAACAAAGAGAGAGAGAGAGAGACAGAGAGAGAGAGAAGGGAGATTTGAGGCAGTCGGAACAGCAGCAAGGCTATGCGCCTTGGAGTCACACAGATCTGAATTCTGAATATTACCTATTCTTAAAGCATAGTCATCTGGAAGGGAACATTTCTAAATATTGTAAAGGATGTTTGAATTTGTTACTGCTTATAATTGTTGAGAATACACTTACCACAACAGATTTTCTCTGGAAGTTTATATTGTTGATACAGACAACCTGATGGGTTGTATATTAAAAAGAAAAAGAAAATACTGCTATTATTAAATAAAAACATAATTCTACGGAAGAACAAACAGGAAGCTCTAAGCAGCTCACAATCCTACTAATTAAGGTAATTGCACGTTTTAAATTTAGCAACAGCCACGAAAATAGATTTCTTCGTATAAAAATAGGAAGCTAGGTATTTTAAGAAAAACACTTATTGACCTGCAAGGGACATTAAATCTGTTGAACAATACTGCCATTTAAAAACATATATACTGTCCACATAGGGTCCTACAAACGGCATTTCCATCACCGTGAGTGGGCTCTAGTTTCCCACTAGATTTCCCAGGGTCACCAAGGCAGCTTCAAGCAATCACAAAATATAACTAATAAGAACTAAAGCTAGAAAAGGAAAGGAATACGAAAAAAATACTTATAATTTATATGGCCTTGGGCTTTCAAAGCCCTTGTCTCCTTTCTTCCTGTTCATCCTGGCGGGCTCTAAACCAGTCGGCGGCATGAAGCGCTCCCACAGAGCTGGGCTTCCCGGTTCCCGGGGGCCTGCGGGGTATTACCAGCCTCCCGCACCTCCCACTCCCCGCTCCCCCACGCTCCCGACAGTCATGCCCCGCGGCCAGGGCTCCCTCGGCGCCCACACCCCGCCGCGTCGGATCCGCCGCCGCCTCAAACTTGCTCCCGCGATTCGGCTCCTTTTCGCCGTCTCAGGCAAGCTTGTCACGAAGATACTCCTTTCACCAACCGCTCAAAGCCACAGGCGGCCGACATCTTGCCTGTCACCTCTGACCTCTGGCGTCAGCGGAACTGGGACGGCGCCGAAGGCGGAAGCCGGAAGTTCCGTGCCTGTGGGTGGAGCTTGCGAGATCATATTGGAGGGTTTTCCCGGCACTTGGAAGCTAACTTAAAAATCAGGAAATATGTAATGGTTGGGGAAGAGCGGGGCGAGGAATAGGTGGAGGGGGTCTTAGAACCAGGGATACATGAAACCAGGAGAAGAGGGTCCCGCCGGTGTGCTGTGTGAAGGGACAGCATGAACTCATTGGGCCCCAGTGACTGTAGCTGTGAGACATGTAATTAGACCCCAGGTAGTCCTAACTCAGACTTAAGAGGCCTCACTAGGTACTGCTGCCTCAGTATTTTTTTTTTT
>PISX010026180.1:0-24876 GCA_004024625.1 Mellivora capensis | reverse complement strand
CAAGACCAATGTCAAGGAGCTTACTGTCTGCCTATGTTTTCTTCTAGGAGTTTTAAAGTTCCAGATCTTACATTTGAGTCTTTAATCTATTTTGAGTTAATTTTTTGTATGGTGAAGGTAGTGGTGCATGTGGCAATATCACCACTTACTGAAGAGTCTTTCATTTCCCCATTGTATATCCTTTGCTCCTTTTGTTGTAAATTAACTGATCATAAAGGTGTGGGCTTATTTCTGGGTTCCCTATTCCACTGATCTGTGTCTGTTTCTATGCTAATACAATACTGTTTTGATTACTATAGCTTTATAATATAGTTTGAAATCAGAAAGTATGATGCCTCCAGCTTTGTTTTACTTTTTTCAAGATTTGTCTATCTGGGGTCTTCTGGGGTTTGATACTAATTTTAAGATTGTTCTATTTCTAGTGGCATTGGAATTTTGATAGAGTATATTTACATATAAGAATTTGTGACCTATGAGACATGAGTGGGAAAAGAAAGCATTCTGCATAGTGGTAGTGCTGGGGTGGGCTAACAATTTGTAGGAAGCATCAGTTCCATAAACTATTGGAGGGCAGGGACCTCTTCTACACATCTTGAACCTCCAGTGCCAGAACATAGACAATTGTTACATAAATATTGTACTTATTTTACTATGGACTTACTAAGAATCATAGTAAAACGAGAAATAAGGTGGTTGTCAACTTTCTGTAGCAAGTGGGTATGTGCTTATAATTAATATATCGATAAGGAAAGAGTCAACAGATTTGATTGCATAAAGATTTTTAAAATGTCAATATATTAAAAAGTAAACTAAAAGGCAAGTGCCAAAGGGTTATAACTGCAAAGTAAAAAAAAAAAAAAAAAGAACTAAGCAGAGGCACCTGAGTGGCTCAGTTGGTTGAGTGTCCCTCTCTTGATCTCTTCTTGGGTCTTGATCTCACGGTTTGAGTTTCAGCTTTGTGTTGGTTTCCACTCTGTGTGGAGCCAACTTAAAACACACACGAAAAAGCATTATATGGATAAATAAGAAAAGTTTATGGAGTGATGATCCACTAAAATGAAATCATTGTAAACAAATGTATAGAAAAATATATAAAAAGGCATTTACTCCCCCTAAATTATCAAAATAAAATTCCTATAAGAATATGCAGTGCTAGTGAATTTGTGATTAAACAGTATGTGCATGTAAGCCTGGATGCATTATAAATTGGTGTAATTATGGAAGTTGATTTTCGTAATATCCACCAAGAATCATGAACATACAAATAAGTCTTGTTTCCATTTTTTACAGTTTTGGAAATAATCCTAAGGAAATACCCATCCTATGGAAAATAACCCAAATTTTAAATTAAAATTTAGACGTTAAGATATTCATGACTGTCTTATAACAAGATTGGAAACATTAGTCTATAGTAAAGCCTATCTTAAGTAAGATATGGTATCTGTTTAATAGAATATTTGCAATCATTAAATGTAATGACTATGAAGATAATCCAGGGCCATGGAAATACAATTATTGCATAATGAACTGAACAGGCTCTGTGAGGTGGTAGCTGGTCCTTCTTCTTATTGTCCAATCAAGTGCCAGTCCTGCCTCTGAAGGTTATTTTACCCACATATTGTTAAATATTGTATCACCAGACTCCTGACCACAAGTTTTTGCACAAAGTTTGAATGCCCATCTCCATGGACTCTTTTAATCTGGAGAGTTGCAGTTTATAGTTTGTGAGTGATTTCTGTTATGACTTAAGAGAAAAATTCCATTGCTTTCCTCTGTACTCTTTAAGGAGCTCCTAATAATTGGATGGATCATAGAACTTTTAAAACTTCCATCCTTGTCTTTTTAAAAATTATTTCATGATAGATTTCTTCAACTTTATCCTCTAAATTCTCTAGAATTTTTCATATCTGCTATCCTATTAATTCTCAAGAGCTCTTTCTTGTCCTGGTAGTTCCTATTGCGAGGACATTGGGCTCAACAGTATTCCAGGTGCTTCTCTTTCCCAGCCTCGGTTAGAGTAAAGCTAGCTCTGGCCAGTAGTCTACAAGCAGGGTGACCTATGTCACTCCCCCGCTGAAGCATTTAAAAACAACTGTGCCTCTGCCCCATTCCTCTCTCCTCCTGCCGTGGTGTTCTTATAAACCACATGTAAAGATGGTGGCATCACAAAATGAAGGGAGCCTGGATTTCTGAGTTGCAGATAAGGAACAACTTTTGAGTGCTTTGTATTTGGTATAAAGAAGTAAATTTGGTTGTCCTGAGCCATTGAAACCTGAGCATGTGTTGCTTCAGTAGAGCTTATTATATTTTAATGAATACAGTTCCTCTCCCATAATACTGTTTTGTTTCATGAATGCCCCATTGTTTTCTCCTTTCTCAGGAAACTAAATAATTTTTCTGTTCTTTGTGTATTTTTTTTCTCTTCTGACTCACTTTTCTCATTTGTTTTTTTTTCTTTTTTATGTTAGAGGTTCTCCTTAAATGTCTTATGATTTTTGACCATTCAATTTAAAACAAGGTACTAAAAATTTGATATGAAGTTTTATATGCATGCATGGGTCTCCAAGGCTGTTGGATTCCACCATCATATAACTAAGAACTAGCTTTCATTGAGAGAACCACATGTGTCAATATATGAAAATCTTTGGGGCTATCCAATATCCCAATAGAAGAATCCTCCAGTATTTTGTCTGGGAGGTAGGATGACATATATGTCTATGTTTTGAAAGCAAGATCAGGAAAGGAAATTGAGGTTTCCATTGTTTAAGTGCAAATGTTCACTGAACTTTCCATTTTTAGTACCTGCTGTTTCCATGTTTGGAATCCCTCTTATTCAATTTTGCTAAAGAACCAACCTCTGACTTTCTCCAGGGTGGATTACCTGGCTATCTAGTTTTGGAAAGGGGACCTGGAAAGATCCAACTGGTCCTTATATAGCTTCCACCCAAGCCCCTTATTTTCCATGCTGTGCCTCCCCTTCATCTTTGGTAATACCTGGGTCTCCAGGTGCTAAGCCTTTCTAGGAACCTACTAGGCAGGTTACCTTTTGCTCTGCAGGCATGTGGGCTGGCACTTACTCCACTCTGCAAAGTCTGTCACTGCAACTCCATCTGGTACTTGGACTCAGGAGAAATGATATCTTCCAAAACTGCCAAATTATATTATCTGTAGTTTCCTTCTAAGTTCTCTCGTTCCTTGTGTAATTATATATTTTTATTCCTTCACTGTGACTTTATTATGTTTTAGGGACAGAAGAGGTGTTTTTGTTTAGGTAAATAGTAACCACCTCCTTTTAACTGGAGATATATTACTTTTATAATAGACAAACCTGAAATAATGACAGGAAAATGCCAACACTTCTCACCATGAAAAACCAAAATCTATATAAGTACAACAAGAAGATGGCCAATGCACAGGATTTATTTGATCTTCTACCCACTCTCATCCCTCCAACATCTGCAAAGATTTTAGAGTATGTAAGTGTTTATGCAATTTTTGGAGTATTAAGGTCTAGTAATTCAATTTCACACATATTTATTGATGAAAAATCACATTAAAATATTCTTCCAGAAGTGTTTTCTGGAAATTGGCACAAATGGTGCAAACAGAAATTAATATTTTAGCTCTTTATTGCTTTGTTCTTTGCTTATTTCTCCAAGCAAAACTGTAAACATGAAAAATGGACTTTTTTGGAGAAAGGAATGGATATAAAAGTTATCTTTTGAATTGACTGTATTGTAACCTATAACCTGAGACATATTTCATAAATCTTACTCATGTTTCTATTGTATGCTTTATTGGTTCTTTTAAATTCTTTGTTTCATAAGATTATTTTTCCTTCTCATTTTCAACAATGAGCCATAAGCTGCGTATTTCCCTGATTCATCCTTCTTCCCTTCCCCCACCCACAGTATATCCCTATAAAAATATGTCTACTTGTCATTATACTTCTTGAGAATCCATCTCAGAAAAAATTCAAAATTTAAAAAAGGCATTGAGATATTCATGACAGTCTTATTTATAATACGAAAACAAATACAGCCCCTGTCCTAACCCCCTCCACCCATGCACACGCATGTGTGTGCACGCGCACACACGCACAACACACACACACACACACACCCCTTCCCCAGCCAGCTATTCTTTAATACAGAAGGAAGGAACTGGCTGTAGAGAAGAACAGAGTTCGTCTTTCATAACAGGAAGAAAGCAGCGTGTATGGGTGCAGATGGTTGGAGGTGGGTAGATGAGGTAGTGTGAGTTTGTGGAAATGCTCTTCTAATTTGCTCCAATTTTGTCAGAAAAGTAAGAAGCAAGGTCCTCTCCTGAGAGTGAGCATGGGGGCAGAGGTGTTGGACATGTGAGGAGAAAAGAGAAGGTATGAATTGATCCTCTCCTGTAGTGGGAGGGAGAATGTACTAGGGGAATCTATTGTAGCCGCTGGGCGGCATCAAGGGCCCCCTTGAGGTTAGGGGCACAGATATAATGTAGATAAGTCAACACCATTGTATGTGTGTTTCTAGATACTTCCAGCTGGACTGAGTTCATAGGCCAGTGTGGCAGTTCAGAATAATCAAATTTGAGTTTAGCCAAGTGAGTACAATGAAAAGGGGGATGTGGGAAATGGTTTTATTTATATTTATTTTATTTATATTTATATTTTTTATTTTTTAAATTTATAATTATTTATATTTATACTTATATTTATTATATATTTATTTTATATATATACATATATATGTGTGTATGTGTATATATATATATAGAGAGAGAGAGAGAGAGAGAAGTTACCAAGGATTGACTATGGAATAGAAGCTGGCTGAGGAGGGAAGGGGGGTGGGGACATGAAGGAGGTAAGTGCAGTGAGAAGATAGCAGGATTACTGGATTACAGGTCCAGGTGAGGTCAGGAGTTTTTGCATCTGGGGCTCTAGAGGGAGATTGCTGAAACATAAGGGAGGTGGTGTCATGGAGTTTGTATTACGGAATCATTGCGATGATTTGTTAGGACAAGCTTATCTGACTGACCTGTATCGTGGGAGTGAGCCCTTAAGGAAAGTGGAGGACAAGATCATCAGAGTAGAAGGGTTTGGTGAAGTGAGTGGCCAGGATGTTCCATTTCACTTTCCTGTGTATTAACCTCAGCAAAAATTAAGACTGAAGTAGTGCTAGAGAGAGTGATAGGGAGCCCAGTGTCAGTAAGTTATAGCTACAATGAGGCGTAATGGGTAATATAGTCTGATAATGTGTGATTCAAAACTGAGATATTTTGGGGTGAGAGAGGGAGAATGATCTGGAAGTGGCAATGAAGGGCAAGGAGGACCTCATCCCACATTGAAGCCCAGACTTCTGAGGGTTATGGCAGAAAACCTAACCTCTACTCTACTTCAGGCATTTGTCCTTGGGGGAAGTCAAGTTTTCTTTAGAGAAAGCATGTGGCAGGACTGCTCCAGGAAGACTAGAGCCACAGGGGATTTTTGGTAATGATAGTCTATGAGTTCAAGAGAACACAGTAGATGGCTTGGGAAATTTGGAAGGAGGGGGATATTGGGGGGGGGGGGAACTGGGGTTACACAGTTGTATAGTGATGAGAAGTGACCTGAGAGTCTGAGGCTTCTTGTGGTTACTGACACCACTGGGATAGAAGCAGTAAGGAGACTGGTTCAGGTAGACCAAAGGCAGATATTTAATTTAACAACTTTATTGAGAGCTTTGCCATATTGACAACTGTATATTTAAAATGTTCATTTCCCCAGTCGTATTGAGATATAATCGACCCTTAACATTATAGGTTTAAGGGTTATGATGTGTTGATTTGGTGCATTTATATATTGCAAAATGATTACCACCATCATGTTAGCTAACACCTCCATCACCTCACCTAATTATCATTTATTTTTTATGGTGAGAACATTTAGGATTTACTCTCAACAACTTTCAAGTATGTAATACAGTAGTGTTAACTACAGTTACCATGCCATACATTAGACCCCCAGAACTTATTTGCCTTATTGTATTTTGACAAAGGTCTCCTCATTTCCCTCACCCATGATGTTTTGACATGTGTAACATTATGAAAGATCACCATAATAAAGTAACTTATCCATTACCTCTTTGTGGTTACCATTGTGTGTGTGTGTGTGTGTGTGTGTGTGTGTGTGTGTGAGGGGGGTGTCAAAAGATTTAATCTAAGATCTCTTAGCAAATTTCAAGTATACAATTCAGTTTTGTTAACCTTCCCATATTGGGCAAGAGATCTGCAGAACTCCTTCATTTTGAATAACTGAAAGTTCATACCCTTTTACTGTCTCCTCATTCTCCTCCCACCCCTGCTCTCTAGCAACTAGTATTCTACTCTCCATTTCTATAATTTCAATTATTTTAGATTCCATATATAAGTGAGATGATGTAGTATCTCTTTCTGTGCTTTGGTTATTTCCTTCAGCATAATGCCTGCAAATCCTATCTATGTTGTCACAAATGACAGGATTTCCTTTCTTGTGGCTGAATAATACCCCATTGTACATCTATACTACATCTTTATTCGTCTGTTGATAGACATTTAGGTTGTTTCTATATCTAGCTATTATTGTGAATAATACTACAGTGAACATGGGGGTGAAGATACCTCTTTGAAATCTGGATTTTGATTCCTTTGGATATATACTGAGAAATGGGATTGCTGGATCATATTTCTATTTTTAATTTTGAGGGACCTCTGTACTGTTTTTCCATAATGGGCATATCAATTTACATTCCCACCAATAATATACAAGATCCCTTTTCCTCACATCCTCACCATCACTTTTATTTTTGATAATATGCCTCCTAGCGTGTAAGGTGATATCTTATTGCGGTTTTGATTTGCATTTCCCTGATAATTAGTGATGCTGAGCACCTTTTCATGTACTGATGACCATGGTTCTTTTTTGGAGAAATGTCTATTCATATCTTTTGTTCATTTATTTTATTTTTACTTTGCTCATTTAGAAAAATCAGGTTATTTGGTTTTCTGCTATGAGTTGTGTGAGCTCCCTATATATTTGGGCTATTAATCCCTCAAGACAGATATGGATGAGAGGTTGTGAATGTCAGTCTGAGTGTTTACGTGTACAGAGGCATGAGTATCTGGGACTCTTATCTTAACCCTTGTCTGTGGCCATTAGGAAGTGTGGGGTCTTATTGCGGGTGCAGAGCTCAATCTTCTCCCCTCTTAGGGAGGTATGATCCTGCTTCAAAAGTACAATGTTCCCTCTCTTACCCTATTAATGGAGTTAGGAATATCTGGGGAAGTTGGAAATTAATTCAAGCATGCAGGACCCCCTTGACATCCCAGGGAGGTATGTTCCATCCCATCTTATATCCCTGATAAATATCCTGGCTTAGAGTAAATATTTTAATAAATGCTTGCTGAACCGAAGAAGTAGGTGGTCAGAAAAAATGGGGGTAGTACTTTAGGAAAGTTCTTGCTCAGAGAAATAATTATTTTAAAGTCATCAGCATTTGGGTGGTAGCTGAAGGTTTAGTGGTGAATAAGTTTTCACAGGATGATAACATAGAATATGAATTTTTAAAGAGTACAATGGAACTCTGGGTAGGAGAGAAGAGAGAGGGACACAACCTTTTTTTTTTTTTTTAAGGCCATAAAATAAAGACCCTGAAAAGAAATGGAGTAGTAGTCTAGCAGCTGGAGGTGGGAGTGGTCCCTGTCTCAAAGAGAAGGGGAAGTGGTCTTAGTGGAAAATTTCACCGAGAGGTTGAGTAAAAAGAGGCTGAAACGAGTTCTTTGGATCTGACCATAGTGAAGGTCATTGGTGATCCAAGCAAGGGAACTTTCATGGAGTCATGGAGCAGACCCATGGGAAGGGACTTGGGGACTGATTGGGCATTGAGGAAGTACATGTAATTCAGATGATTGTATCAAGACTTAGAGAAGAAATATAGGGCAGTGGGAAATATAAGTATTTTTTAGTTTTGGGGACTAGAATTTAGTGATTTGTCAGTTGCATAGAACACCCAGTTATGGGTGTTCTATGCAACTGACATCAAATGCCCTCCTTAATGTCCACCACACAATTACCCCCATCCCCCAGTTTGTTTCCTACAGTTCAGAGTCCCTTCTGTTGCGGGGGGGAGCACCTGGATAGCTCAGTCAGCTAAATGTCTACCTTTGGCTTGGGTCATAATCCCAAGGTCCTGGGATGGAGCCCCACATCAGGTTCCCTGCTCAGTGGGGAGCCTGCTTCTCCTTCTCCCGCTCCCCCTGCTTATGCTTGCATTCTCTCTGTCAAATTAATAAAATTTTTTAAAAAGAGTCCTTATGGTTTGCCTCCCTGTCTGTTTTCATCTTATTTTTCCTTCCCCTCCCTTATGTTCATCTGTTTTTGTTTCTTAAATTCCACATATGAGTAAAATCTTTCTGACATTTCGCTTAGCATAATACCCTCTAGTTTCATCTACATCATTGCAAATGGCAAGATGTCCTTCTTTATGACTGATATTCCATTGTGTGTGTGTGTGTATTTGTGTATGTAGGTGTGTATCTATATCTATGTATCACATCTTCTTTATCCATTCATCTATAGATGGACATCTGGGCTCTTTCCATAGTTTGGCTGTTGTGGACATTGCTGCTATAAACATTGGCGTGCAGGTGCCTCTTCGAATCACTATTTTTGCATGCTTTCCATAAATACCTAGAAATTCAATTGCTGAGTCATAGGGCAGCTCTATTTTTAACTTTTTGAAGAACCTCCATATTGTTTCCCAGAGTGGCTATACCAGTTTGCATTCCCACCAACAGTGTAAGAGAGTTCCCCTTTCTCTATATACTCACCAACATTTGTCATTTCCTGAATTGTTAATTTTAGCCATTCTGACAGGTGTGAGGTGGTATTTTATTGTGGTCTTGATTTGTATTTCCCTGATGCCAAGTGACGTTGAACACTTTTCATGTGTCTCTTAGCCATTTGTACGGCTTTTTTGCAGAAATGCCTGTTCATATCTTCTCATTTTTTGGCTGGATTTTTTTTATTGAAACACAAGTCTTGTAAGAATAAGTTTTAAGCATATTTATTCAATGATAGAAAGAATAGGAAGATACAAAAAAATTATTGATGAAACAGACTCAGAAGATGAAAAAATAAGATTGAGGGGGTAATTAGATAGTGGGAAAATCTAATATTTATTGAGCACCTTCTGTGTACCACAGATCATGGGATTTTTATATGCATCAGGTCAGTTAAAACGAATAACTTCACAGGAGTTGTATTTCTGTAAATCCTAAGTTTACAGACCTTGGCTCAGAGAGGTTAAGCAACTTGCTCAAAGCCATACTACTAATGAAGTTAGAGTCAAAATTCAAAACCCAAACTGTTTGAGACCTAAATTTCTCATTTTTCTACCACATTACCTGGTCTCTCATCTTTGAAATGAATGAGACTGAGGTTAGATAGGTAGAGCTGCACATATGATTGTAGAATGAAGGTAAACCTGAAGAAATTTATATTTGAAGCCCCTCCCCCCCTTTTTCCTGTTTAATCCTGACATCCATTCACTGGGATCCTCTCCACCCCTCTAAACTGAGATAACATTACCTCAATATCATTACAAACGTTGTGGAAGTCTCAGTCTTCCACTGGTTTCTACAAATCACCAGGAACTGGCATTTTCATAGGCTCCTCTGAGTCTCTACACTGGCTTTTGACTAAACTATTCAGTTGACAGCTTCTCTTGCATCCTGTGGGAACTCTGATGCCTATGCTTCAAGTTCTACAAAGCACTTGCGTTTGTGGTAGACATCAGAGAAGCTTTTTTTTTTTTTTTAATTTATTTGTCAGAGAGAAAGAGAGAGAGAGCGAGCACAGGCAGACAGAGTGGCAGGCAAAGGCAGAGGGAGAAGCAGGCTCCCTGCCGAGCAAGGAGGCTAATGTGAGACTTGATCCCAGGACGCTGGGATCATGACCTGAGCCGAAGGTAGCCGCCTAACCAACTGAGCCACCCAGGCATCCCCAGAGAAGCTTTTGATGGGAAGCAAAGAGAGGTATTTATCCTAGCAACACAACTTCCAGGTGAATATAGATCACTCTTATGTTTAAAAGTCTTTTGGTTTCACTAACTGGGATTTTTCACTGGCTTCTTCATCCAAGGGTGCCAGCCTACTTTGCCTAACTAGTTGCCTCCTTCCTTTTCCCTCCTCACTTATCTTTCCTCTTTATTTGCACATGTTACCCTTGGGAATGCTAAATTTTTCTCATTCTGTTCTGCAGAGAACTGCCCTGTGCTGGTCTACTCTACTCTACTCCCCTGTGCTGATCTAAGTCTTCCAATGCAAATCCAAGTTTCTACAAGGTATGCACTCTGCTGATTAACATGTGGCAAGATCCAGCTGCTGGGTTTTGATATGTACACTCTCCTCTGTGCAGATGGAAATAAGGCGAACTGCTGAGAGGGGGAGCTGGGAGAGGGCTTAGGAAGGGAGTGATGTCAGTAGCCTTTGTAGGAAAGGAATGTTAGGGATACCCAAGGACTCCAGTGAAGCAGAGATTGTTGGCTTTTTCCTAGCAATCAACCCTCCAAGCAGAAAAAAGGTGAAAGATGGCTGGAGTTCCGTAGGGTAGGAAGCTTGCTGAGCAATCACAGGATAAAGCCAAAGACCTAAAGTTGTGTGAGGTGCTAACAGACTATCCCTGATGAGATGGGCTGTGAGTCTGGGGCAGGGGGCAGTGAGGAAGTAGGACCAAGAGAGGAAGGTAACAGAAGAAGGGGAAATAACAGGGTTCAACAAGATAGAAAAACAGGATTTGTGAGTAAAAGAGCAGGACTGGGAGAAGGTAGTGGTCAGAAAGGGGCTTTTGGAGTTATGACTTAGCAGCTGGTTGGCCTTTCTGGCACTCTAGGACCTAGGACCTAAATGCCCAGTGTGCTGGTACTGCCTCTGAGCAGCAGCTCTCCCATTCTCTCCCCATGACATACAACAGCCCACCCTACCAGCCTCACAAATGGAGGAGAAAGCCTCAGTAGGCAATCGAATCTCCCGTTAGGTTTCGCAGGTCTCCCTGCAATATAGGACTTCAGGTGGTTGTCTCGTCTTGAATGGAAAAGCTATACAATGGCTCAGTCACAGCTATTTCTTTCTTTCTCTCCTTCTCTCTCTAACCTCCCACTCTTTGCAGAGAACAATGTTCTCTTGCCTGCTGCTATACATATGGGGGCGAAGGGGAGTGGGCATTTTGATTCCCTGCTTGCCTTGAAACCAAACACATCGATACTCCTGAGAGTCTCTCCAACTTACATTGGCTCTGTTTTATCATCTGGGCCCATTGCTCACCTTCCTCCCCTCCCTACAGTATCCCCGTATCTTTGTGTCCTTGTTTGAGTTTCCATTTACTGCTCTTCCAACCAAATGTCATCCGTGTTAACATTGTATTGGAAGAAGAGCAGAGAAGGCCTGTCTTCATGCTCATTAAAGGTGAGCTGTTGTTTAAGAAATGTTCCGTATACCACAGGTAAGCCATCTGTCATCTGTGTATCCTGAAACAGCATCTTTTCTGCCAGCTTTTTTTTCCTCCCTTCTAACTTCTGCCCTAAGTTATATCCCTAATAGCTTGATTGCAAGCACTATTGTGCCTATGACACAGTTAGGGGCCACTTTAAAGTTATAATAAATGTCCTTAGTCACGGGGCCATATGGAGACTAGGTGGGTGGTACCATTAGCTGTAAAGCTTGAGGCAGATTTGAAGTTGTCTTGCCCAGAAGAGAATCACAAATCAGGAAAAAAAAAAAGTTTTGATAAAATATACTAGAACAGATTTTAAGCTGTTCTACCGTCAAACAAGAGTCTTCCTGTTCTCAATTCAATTTTATTTCTCCCAGATGATTTCAAACAAAAGTTCCTGACAATACCAGCATGGATCCTGACAACACTTAATCATGGTTCTCCTCGGAACCAGGAGAGTGCTCTGTCAGCCCAGTGTTTATAGGATTAGTTGGGAAAACAGTGGTAGTTTTCCATTAGTATTTCCCTGTGAATCTACAGATTTCTGAGCTCACAAGTTAGGGTTTCCCTAAGTCCTTTGTTGTTTATCAGTCAATAAACTATAAGAAATCCTTGACTCGGGGGAGGGGTCATCCTGCTTTCTCTCTAAAGTGATGCCATCAGCTAATTAGGCAACCTGCTTTTCTATCACATGGATTAAAATAGACCATGACTATAAGCAGATCGCAGACAGGGCCCACATCTCTTATTGTACCTAGCATATGTTTGGCAAGAAGTAGGCCTTCATGGCAGAAATGAGCTGTTTCTGGAGCTGAAAGGAGCCTATAAGGTCATCCACAGCATCCTGTAGTTCAGGATTTCCCAAAATGGGTTCCTTAGGGCTCAGTGAGGTACAGGTTAAAAGGTTGAGGGACGGGGAGAAGGAACATGAGAAGGAAGGGCTACTAGGGCTGTTTCAGGGTCAAACTGGTTTGGAAAATAATGTGATCAACAAAGTTGTTCTTTTATTACAGGATATACTAAGTCTTTAAAGTGCTTCTAAGCCTTGTAAATGGCAAAAAGAAGGAACAAAAGTGTGGTACATTTCCACTAGGGTGCAGTGTATCAGTTTGGGAAAGGCTGGTCCAGCCTAACCCTCTCAATTTATAGGTGAAAAAAATGAGGCTTAATGAGGGGTGACATACTCAGAAACATTTGACTTATTAGTTGTCACCTGAGATTAGGATCTAGACCTGTTTTTATTCTGGGTTTCTCATGGGGGGGGGGTCACCACATAGCCACCCCCCTCCCCATATCCAGATAGTAGGGGAAAAAATCCAATAGATGAGACCCTAGCATGAATTTGCTGATAAGGGCTTGTTTTCAGCTTGACATTTCAAAGATTGATGCGTGTGACTATTAAGAATTACCCCAAACCTTCCCAGGTGCTTAGAGGAGGAATACATTTTCCTTCATGAACCATGCAGTTCCCTAATTTCTGATCTGTGTAAAGAGACAGCATGCCCAGGTTTATATTTTATTCATGTTAGTCCTAGTCATTACTTCACCAAAAGAAAAAAAAAAAAGGCAAACTATCCTTATAGAAAGAACCTTTACGGACAAATGCAAGGCCCTTTGCTGAAACTAGAGAAAAAATAAAATGCCAAGAAGAACAGCTAAACGTGCATGGAACACTAGACAGAGAGGTGTACATGTGATAGAGTGGGGGTGTCTTCTGAATCATTTCCCTAAATTTAGCTATGCAGTTTAAAAAAATAAGCCTTTAAGAGCTGCTTCCCAGAAATCTTGTTATTTCTTTGCATATGTCTTACGTAAGTCTGTGCCACAGACCTGCAGAATAATTAGATGGGAAGGGCACAGCCCTATTTTGAAAGAACCAAGAGAAATCCATCAGAATTTGTGAGGCTAAGAAACTCAGGAAAATCCAACCTTTGCCTTTTCTATGCATGCAGCTGTGAGTGGTGCCATCTATTGGGAGTGTTGTCTGTTAAGTGCTTCCCACCTAGATGTTGTGAGGGTGATTGTGAGATTTATTAAGTTCTCCCTCCTGAATAGAGCTGTCACTGTTGTCATTGCTTCCCAAAGCCTTTATCATTGTTCTTTAATTCCTGAGGGAGCATCTCTGTCACTCTCCCTTCCCATTTTTTCTTTCTCTAGCTTAACCCCATGACTGGCTCCAGAAAGTCAGGCTTCCAAAGATTTAGGAATCTATTCTAGATTCTTCCAGTTTACATCTAGTAATTGCTTGTATGGTTTCTCTGAATTTCCTCTTAGCATGTGGTACAGAGAGCATCTTCATGGTTGAGGCAGGGTTGTGTTGTATGCTACAGAGGTAATGTCTTGAAATTGAAAGAAGGTCAGTAAAAGTTGGAACAAATGTCCCCAATGTCTTCCAGCTCCCCCCCGCTGGCTGCTTCTGGTCAGTGCCATGTTTGGAGTCAGCTTTGAGCACACCAGTAAGGAGAGCAAAAGTAATCATGATGGTTAACACTCCAGAATTCCCTCAGGTGTCCTCTACTTGCCTGCCTCCTCTCTCAGACCATGCCTCCTACATGAGCCTCTTTTCCTTACCTCCCCTTAACAAAACCTCTTTACAAATATGCAATCCTGACTTCATGTACTTCACATCTTCATAGGAGAGAACTCACTAATTCATAAAGTTACTGAAATTCCTACCATGTGTCAATCCTTGTTCTAGGGATCAATTCAGTCAAGGTTCCTGCTTACACACTAGTAAGAGACCAAGAAGTAAACCAATAAGACCATTTGTGATAGTGGTAAGATCTGTGAAGAAAATAAAACAAGGTAACATGAAAGTTATTTGGTGAGCTACGGCGAGCATGAAAGTCTTCGGTGAGGAGATGACATTTGAGTCTTCACTTGAAGAGAAGGAGTGAAATCTGGAGAAGGGTGTTCCAGCCAGTGTAGCTGTGATGTGGTGAAAAGGAGATAAATGGGATACTTCTGGAAGGTTTTAAGAATGAAATTGACATCTAATAAAAGACCACGCCCTACCTTAAGAGAATGACTGTATATGTGGAAGAACTTTCAAGACTGTGAAGTAAGAACAAAGACCTGGTGAGCTGAGAAATGGATTCGAGAAATTGGGACTGTGGTTCTGACTCTGTCCCAAACAGCTGACCAACCGACTTTGCTTCATTACCTTCAGCTTTTTCACATAGAAAAATGATGAGGTCAGACCAATTAGTGCACCTAAGTCTTTTCACATCATAACACACATAGAAAAGTATAGCTCTGCAGCATGCCCAGAAATAAATGGGGCTCTGCAAGGCTGCCTCAGAAGCTGAGGCACACTCTGAACACAAGGGGGGGAATTTCTAAGCTAGATGATCTAGAAGGTCCCTCTCAGTTATATTATCTTTAGATTTCCTCATTATGGCCCTCAATCCATACCACACAGGCAACGGTCTATTCTAACTAGATACAAGGGCAGTACCAATGTAGGATGTAATGATTAGTGTGGCCTCTTACTTTGCATTTACCAAACATCAAACCTCATCCTAAATAATCAAGCATTGTCATTCTGTGCATTCTGCTACCAACCATGCAAATTTGCCAGATGCACTGGGTCTCCGTCTCTGCCACTTGGGTGGTAAATTCCATCCTGAAGTGGTCTGCCCAGCTTAGAACTGGTGGTGTTTCAGAGTGTTCGGGCTTTCTACTTAACAAATCTAGATTTTTAAGTGATGAGACAATCTACCACAATGATTTATCGAGGTAGAGATCTTTATCATTTCCTTTCCTTTTTTCCATAGTACAAAAGAAATTTCTTCTAGAATAAAAAAGCAGTAGCCATAGTCTGATGTACTAAAACATGGAAACTGGGGGTATTAGTATCAGAGAATCACAAATTATTCTACTGTGGGCGCCTGGGTGGCTCAGTTGTTTAAGCATCTGCCTTCACCTTAGGTCATGATCCCAGAGTCCTGGGATCAGGCCCTGCATCGGGCTCCCTGCTCAGCAAGGTGTCTGCTGCTCCCTCTGCTCCTCCCCATGCCCTGCCCCCTGCTTCTGTTCTCACTTGTGCGCGCGCTCTCTCTCTCTCTCTCTCAAATATTTTAAAAAATTACTATAATGAAAGGCAAATGTATGAAGATAGCAAGCCTTGCCCTCTAATCCCCCAAGATCTGTTGTTTGACTCATACATTCAATAGTGCAGATGTATTTGAACATACCCATCCTTAGTGTCCTATGTCCTCTGAGACCTGGCCTAGTTTGTACAAACCAATTGAAGTCTACATTTATTTCATTTTTGGTCTTAAAAACCCTTCTTACCTCTTCATCTTTTAGCCTCTCATAATCACTTTTGTTCTGTGCCCCATCATGACATCAGTCCTCTGATTTCCTTAATTCCATCAATCCATCCACCCCACTCCACCTCATTTATCTTTTCACTGTATACCATGTGTTCACCAGGATCCCTTGGAGCCTTGGCCATCTACTTTATCAGTTCTCAAACATAGTAACTCCTTGAACTTTCCAGCACTAATAGCATTATAAAATGCAGACAACTGGGGATTGACTATGAAAGGGTCAACCCTGTGGTCTTTGTCTGGTTAACATGGGATCCCACTTAGTGGGTCACAGGCTCCTACATAAGTTATCTACATCTTGGCAGAAGGCTTGTCCCTGTGTTGTTTCATGGAAGTGGTCCTTATAAGGCAAAATGTACGAAGAATTAAGGAACTAAAAAATGAGAACATCAAACTCTTATATGCCTTTTGTTCATTTAACAATCTTATGTTTTTGCCTATATTTCCTTTCTTCTCCCATAACATGATTACAGTCATCCTCTCACGTGACTGACTTCAACTAACAGTTAAACATTTCTTCCTCTGTCCTGTCATTGAACACACACTGTAATCCTTTGTTCACATGTCTTTTCCCTTTCTAGATTATGGGCTTCTTTCAACACTAAAAATACTTCATTCTTTTTTTTACCTGCACAGCTTCTGAAGAGAAGCACAACATAATTCTTAGCCTTTTTGCTTTGTTGGTAAGATGTATTTCCCTCCTCTGGCTTCTGGCTTCTTTCAAGACTTACTCTTTGTCTTTGGTTCTTCTTCTTCTTCTTCTTTTTTTTTTTAAGTGCAGTTTGAACATAATATAACTAGGTGTAGATTTTTGGTATTTATCCTGCTTGGTGTTCTCTGAGCTACTTGGAACTGTGCTTTAATATCTGTCATTAATTTGGAAAAATTATCTGCCTTGATTATTTCAACTGCTTCTTCTGTTCTCTTTTCTCCTTCTGGTTTATTACTATTTTGTATGTGCTAGTGTCTTTAATTGTCCCAAGGTTCTTAGGAATCCTGTTCCTTTTTGTTGTTCTTCTGTTTTTCAGTTTGGGAAGTTTCTTCAGAATCATTTGTTCTTCCCTTAGCCATGTCCAGTCTCCTGAATAAAACTCCAGAGGCATTATTTATTTTACAATGCTATTTATTTCTAGTATTTCCTTTTGATTATTTTTTAGAGTTTCTATCTCTCTGCTTACATTACCCATCTTGCATGTTGTCTACTTCTTCCATTAGAGTCCTTAACATATCATAGTTATTTTAAATTCCTAGTCTGATAATTTCAAAGTCTTTGCAATAACAGAGTCTGATTTTGATGCCTGCTTTATGTCTTCATGCCAGAAACATGGGGAAATTTTTCTTCAGTCTTCACTTCAAAAATCTGGTGGGGCTCTGGGCTATAAAACTCACAAAAGTATAAGAATCCCCCCTTAAGTCTGGGCCCCCAGAAGTTTAAGCTTTCAAGATAGTCCATATTCTATCTCTAGCAATTAGTCAATTACTCTTAAATATTCCTAGCTAGCTCCTGCAGCAGGTTCTGTTCCAGACACATTGTGGTTCTCTGTATTTACCCATTTCTCTAGTTTTGGGGGTGGCTGTTTGCCTTGTGATCTCTATTCTGTCTTCAATCTAAGAGCAATTGATTTTTCAGTGCACTATCTTACTTCCTGTGAGGATAAGAGTGCCAACTTCCAAGCTGTTTATGTGTTAGACTGGCAACTGTGGGTAGCTTTTTATTTATCTTTGAAGCCATTTTAATGACATAGTTATTCAACAAATATTTCCTGGATCAAAGCCTAAAAGGACAAAGGAAGGAAGCACTAAATTAGGGGACTATTCCTTTAAAAATGCAAGGCTTGTTTCCAACTGTATTATAAGAAAAGGAGCTTTACTCTTTGTTCCTGATTATGTTTTCTTCTTGCTTTGTTTGTTTTTGGCAAGAATTAAATACTTGTCCAAACTTTCTCACCCATGATCAGATTCTACCTTCTCAACTTACTCCTTACTTACCCTGTCTTCACATGGCACCAGATTTGGGGTTCTTATTGACACAACCCTATAGATTCCAGAGTTTGTATGCCCCAGCTTGAATAAAAAATCTTGTATCCTACCATCATCCACCATGACTTCCCGGAGTTCCCTTTCTCTCAATCTTAATATTTATTCCTATCTTCCTTTAACTAGGTAAACTTACTGAGCAGGTTATTAATTAACACTTAGAACTCAGCAAGTTCTCAACAACAAAAATCCTTGTTTTTCAAGGATTTTTTCCTTGGTTCCCTATAACAAACCATGGGGTAAATGTAATTTCTACTTTTAGAAAATACAGAATTCTGGCTTAAAGATGACAAATATCCTAATTCACATAGATAGTAAGTAGCAGAGTTAGATTTTCAATCTCCCCTCTTCTTTGTCCAATCTCAAGGCATCCATCTGTCCATCCTACAAGCAAATACTGAGCACCTATATGTTACAAACACAGAACTAGGTGCCTTTCTGGATACTTTTTGTATCTGGATACTTTTGTCTGGATTCTTTTTGTCAACAGAATAACCATCTTCTTGGAGGAGTAGGTAGAGTAGGTATGAGAAGATGAAAAAAATGGCAGAAAGAGGAATAGAAAGAGTAGAAAGAGAGAGAAAGCCATTAATCCACACACATCTATACAGTGCTTCCAAAGCAAATAACTTCTATTTCTCCCTTTCAGTATTAAACAAATCTAAGACTTAGCCCTTAGGTTCTTGAGAATTTAAACACAAGTCAGAATATCCAGAAGGTCTTCAAGAGATGTTAATAAAAATATTCTCCCTGTTGGGGTGGCTGGGTGGCTCGGCTAGTTAAACATCCAACTCTTGATTTTTGGCTCCAGTTATGATCTCAGAGTTGTGGAATCGAGTCCTGCATTTGGCTTTGTGCTAAGCAGGGAGTCTTCTTGGGATTGTCTCTCTCCCTCTCCCCTCCCTCACCTTTAAAATAAATAAATAAATAAATCCTTTGGGGAAAAAAAGTGCTCCCTCCCAATATGCTCTCGAACCTAGTCAAAGATTGAATGCTGAGAGGGGATATCTTAGAGCTATAACACCAGTGCCGCCACCTCCTACCCATCATATCACCAGGAGGATTCACTAGCCCAAGACCAACTCTGGAAAAAAATCGCCCTTAAAGTACCACCTTTGCATCCTGCCTGGACATAGAGCAACCTGGAAATGGGGAAGACCAAATAAGAGAATTAAAGACCTGATTGTTCGTGTGCCCAATCTAGGGATTAGTATTAAATACTCTATCAGTATCAGTATAATATATATTAGTATCTTATACTCTAGTGTTCTACTGGACCACAGGTTTTTAAAGATTCACGAATGTCCAATTCTGAATTGCAATGATATAAGTTTGGGTACTATCTACAGAGCGGAGGATTTGTGATAGAATAGGTGGATGGAAGGGAGAGAGTAAATGAAACATGAGAAGAAAGGAAATCATGACACCTTTAGGGTAGGAAAAAACCTTGGAGGTTAGAGTTCTACTGCTCCAGTGCTGAAGAATTGAGTGGGCTTAACCTCTCATGAACAGTCAGGGCTCTGGAACCTAGTTCTCCTCTGACAGTGTGTTAGTGAGCAGTGTACTTACTATACCACTCCACAAGTGGATAATAAGTGTGATAATAAGTAGTAGTAGCTGGCTTTGTGAGCAACTAACCCCTTCTACCAGATGAGTGACACCCCAGGAACAGTTTTTACTTTTCATTTTCTCATAATACATCTTGCCAGTGCTTAAAAAGCTAGACAAATATAATCCCTGCCAACTAGTTAAAAAAAAAAAACATTCCTGTATGGAAACACACCTCATACAGGTTACCGATATGACATTCATTTTATAAGCCCAAATATTTTTTTCCTTCTATCATCCATGCAGAACTTGCTTCCTATATTCCTACCTGCAAAGTTCCTTCTGCTTCTCCTAAGGTATCCCCCATTTCCACAGCTTCTAATTTCCTCTTCTCCAAAGACTTGGGGCAGCCAGACCTCTGATGCGCCGGAGCTATTTGGAATTGGACTTGTTATTTAACCTCTCTAAAATTCTGTTTTCTCTTTTGAAAAATGGGGATGATGAGAAGTTGCTTCATAGTTATTTCAAGGTTAAATGAGATCATATAGGTAAGGACTGTAGCTCAGACCACAATGAGAGCATAATGATTAGTAGCTCTTATATTTAGCCACTGATTTTTGTTTTCATTTTTTATTCATTTTTCCTATTCTCCCTGTTTTTTTTCCCTGTATCAAAAAGCCATTTTTGAGTTTTCTGAGATTTTCTATTTAAGGCAGCCCCCTTTATAAAGTCCAGAGGTTTGCTCATACATCAAAATGCTTTCAACCCATAATTGGAAAGATCTATGATGAAGATAGAGATGTCATAATGTTTATTCTGCCTGGGAGGACCTGAAACTTCCTTTTCAACTTATTCTAGTACAAGATCTATACATAGCAGCTTCAAGTAAGAATTGTTGCCTGAGGGCTGAGAGGTAAATTGTTGCCCTCTTCTACCCCAGACCCCATGGATATTTGTTTCCAGCTATCACAAAATTACTAGTTAACAAAGGCAATCAAAAGGGGACTGGGAGGGCAGAGTCCATCTTCCCCACTTAAATATGCATGTCCCATCTTCATACTCAAAGTTACCACCCAGTTTCTGGGGCCACACCCAGAAAGAACAAGAGCAAGAAAGACTTGGAAACATTCCTGGCAAACTAGGTTCTCAGATGGCCCCAATGGTACTTACTGAAATATGTATAACACTAGTCACTTAGAAATATATCTCATTAAATGAGTTTTTTTTTAAATGGAAAATAATTTATAAAGATAAAAATAACTCAGCCTTGCCACAAAAGTACAAAAATAAATTCTGTACCTTCTCTGCTTGATTCAGGGAGGGAGAGGGAGAATATGAAAGTGAGATCAACGGGCGGGGCCATGGGGACAGGATAGGAGAGGGAGGAGGGTGTGGGGACAAGATAGAAGGGGGAGACGTGGGGACAAGATAGGAGAGGGAGGGGGTATGGGATAGGATAGGAGAGGGAGGGGGGTGTGATGATGCAAAAGTGAAAGAATACATCATGACTAAAGTAAAAACAAGATACTTGACCAACCAGCAGTGCTGCTCTGAGGCCCAGGGATCTTGGGCAGGATAATAGAGGGGAATAGAATTCTTTAAAAAAAAAAATCTATTGCCTAGTTCAGAGTTCAAGTCCTTCCCAGCACGGTGCTCTGTTTTTAGACAATGGTACACCACAGGGGAAGGAATTCATCCTGCCCTGGTTCCTCTTCCTCCCCACATCTTTTAATTACAGGGCTCTGTAGGCAAAAAATAATAGAGTTCTCAGAAGGTCCTTTCTTTCATGCTTTAAAAACACATGGTGCGGGGTGCCTGGGTGGCTCAGTGGGTTAAAGCCTCTGCTTTCGGCTCAGGTCATGATCCCAGGGATTGAGCCCGGCATTGCGCTCTCTGCTCCACGGAGAGCCTTCTTCCTCCTCTCTCTCCCTGCCTGCCTCTTGGCTACTTGTAATCTCTGTCAAATAAATAAATAAAATCTTAAAAAAAAAACAACACATGGTGCATGTTCTGGCTCTGACATGACCTTGGCTCCTACCAGGCTCCCCCCTCATCACTTGCTCTTGTGTCGCTATACCCTGGTGTTCAAAAACTTCAGCCGTGGTCCTGCTTCAGGGCCTTTGCACTGCCTCTTCCTTCTGCCTGCCCTTAGGCTCTTCTCCATGACCCAGAGCGGCTTAGGGAAGCATCTGTGACTACCCGTAAGGTTTGTTCAGCTCCAGTTACACTGAAGAGTAGTAGCCATACTTGTACTTTTAAAAAATGGAACATGTAATCACAGATGAGGATTAAGCACTCTTAGAGTGGAATGACTTTTCCTCTCTGCTTGTTTCTATCCTCTGCCTGGAGCACAGCCATCCTTAGAGCTGGGAATATAGGAATTAGGGTCATCTATTGCATGCACTGTATAAAAACCCCATTATTTCACAATCCTTATGTTCTAGGCTCATAATACATCAAGTCAGTAATTGTGAGCAGTTATAGTAATGCACAGTTCTAAGAAATTTTTACATAGTTGTAAATTCTGCTTTAATCTGTCACCAATTACTGTGAGGCATTCTGTCCAAAGCTTACATGTGCTTGTTCTGATTGCCCGCTGAACTGAACTAGAGAAGTCTTCCAGTGCCATTTAGAGAAGGAAGAAAGCATGTCCTGAAGGCGAGGAAGCCCAGAAAGGGTCCAGTTCCCACTGTAAGAGTACCAGTGAGAAAAGGGAGGTGGCATTCATGTCTTAGATCCAGTGTCAGAAGATAGGGCTCCAACCCCAGCTCCTCCCTCTTGTCCGTTCTGTAAGCTTAGGAGAGGGCTTGAATATATATATGGTCAAGTTTTACCTCTTTTCTCTCTTTAATAAGCCACTGTTGCTTACTCTTTACTCATAATAACAAAACAGCTAATATTTATTGAGTACTTACTATATTCCAGGCATTGCTAAAAGGGAGTATATATACTTATGTTCACATACAAATATATATATGTAAATGTGCATATTTATTTATACATACAGTAAAGTGCACAGATTTTAAGTGCAAAGTTACATATTTTACATATCTATTTTTACATATCTTACATTTTTAACGTGTTTATATACTTGTAAAACCATTACTCAGATCAAAATATAGAGCAATATCAGCGCTCTTCCTCCCAATTAATAACCTCCAAAAGTAACTGCTTATTTGACCTCCACTGCAATAGATTAATTATACATATTCTTGAACTTTATATAAATGGAATGATACAAAATGCATTTTTTTTCTGGCTCTTTTCATGAAATCTTATGTCCGAGAGTCACCTATGAACTATATAGCCATAATTTGTCCTCTTATTCTTGTATAGCATTTCATTATATGAATAAAGTTTATCCATTTTGTTATTGGTGAACATTTAGATTGTCTCCAGATTTTGTTGTTCTTGTTCTAAGACTCCTGTTTAGGTCTTTTGATGGGTATATTTCCATTTTTTGAGGGTATACCCAAGATGAAAAGTGCTGGACCTTGGATTTATTCTGTTTACCTTTAGTAGAGCCTGCAAGGTGGTTCTCCAACATAATTATACCTGTTGCATTCCCACCGGCAATATGAGTGTACCAGTTGCTTTGTATTCTCACCAGAGATTGGCATGTAGTCTTTTTAATTTTATCCATTCTTATAGGGGTATAATGGTATTTTATTGTAGTTTTAATTTATATTTTCCTTATATATAATACTGAAAAACTTTTCATATGTTTATTGGCTAATTGAATAGTCTCTTTTTGAAGATCAAATCTTTTGCTTTTTAAATTTTCTTGCCTTTATTGTTAGTTTATAGGAGTTCTTTATACTAGATCTGGGTCTGTTGTCAGATATATATTTTATAAATATATTTCCCTTGTGTTTTGACTTTTTATTCTAATAATTCTTCATTTTAAAGAAGTCCAATTAACATATACTTTCTCTCTTGGCCATTAATTTTTGTGTCCTAAGAGTTTACCTTCCTCAAGATTTATGAAGATGACTTCCTATGCTTTCTTCTGGAAATTTTATTGCTTTATCTTTTAGTTTACCCCTATGATCCATTTTAAATTTTTATCTATGGTTCAAGGTGCAAAGCAAGAGCAAGATCTTTTTTTTTTTTTCATATTAAAACCCAGTTAGTTCCATGACATTTATTAAAAGGATCAACCTTTCCCCACTAACTTATAATGGCATCTTTGGCATAAATCAAGTGAAGGTACTTATGTGGGTCTATTCCTGTATTGTATTTCATCGTTCTGTTTGTTCTTTCACCAATACCATGTAATGTTTATGTCAGTATAGCTTTAAAATAGGTCCTTGGACTTCACTCTTCAGGATTTTCTTTGTTATTCTAGGTCCTTTATATTTCCATACAAATTATAAAATTACCAGTTGTTACCAGAAAAGCCTAACAATTTTTTTATTGGAATTACACTTAATACATAGATCACCTAGAGACAGAATGACATCCTAACAATGTTCACTATTCCAATCCATGGTATATGGATGGTGGCTCTATATAGTTATATATGGATATGTTACATATATCAGATGTGTGTGTGTGTGTGTGTGTGTGTAGTATATCCCTCTATTTAGGTATCTAATTTCTATCAATAATGGTCTTGCAGTTTCCAATATCAATATTTTTAAAAATATTATTTATTTATTTATTTATTTATTTGACAGACGGAGATCACAAGTAGGCAGAGAGGCAGGCAGAGAGAGAGGAGAAAGCAGGCTCCCCGCTGAGCAGAGAGCCCGACGGGGGGGGGGCTCGATCCCAGGATCCTGGGATCATGACCTGAGCCGAAGGCAGAGGCTTTAACCCACTGAGCCACCCAGATGCCCCCAGAATCAATATTTTTAAAAAAGATTTTATCTATTTATTTAGAGCTGAGCAGGGAGAGCAGCAGAAGGATAAGGAGAGCTGAGCAGGGAGAGCAGCAGAAGGATAAGGAGAAACAGGCTCTCTGCTGAGCAAGAAGCCTGACACAGGACTCAATCCCAGGACTCTGGGAGCATGAACTGAGCTGAAGGCAGATGCTTAACTGACTGAGCCACCCATATGTCCCTCCAGTGTCAATATTTTAAGTGTTTTAAAGTGTTTAAGTGTTTTAAAGTGTTTAAGTGTTTTAATCTTTTTTTTTAATTTTTATTTTTTATAAACAAATTTTTATCCCCAGGGGTACATGTCTGTGAATCACCAGGTTTACACACTTCACAGCACTAACCATAGCACATACCCTCCCCGATGTCCATTACTCCACCCACCTTTCCCGACCCTCTCCCCCCAGCAACCCTCAGTTTGTTTTGTGAGATTAAGAGTCACTTATGGTTTGTCTCCCTCCCAATCCCATCTTGTTTCTTTTCTTCTTTTTCTGCCCGCCTAGTCCCCCATGTTGCATCTCCACTTCCTCATATCAGGGATATCATATGATAGTTGTCTTTCTCTGATTGACTTATTTCA
>PISX010026179.1:0-24893 GCA_004024625.1 Mellivora capensis | reverse complement strand
TCCTGCTTCCCCCCACCTCTGCCTACTTGTGATCTCTGTCAAATAAATAAATAAAATCTAAAAAAAAAAAAAAAAATCAAATGTACCCTCACCTCTCATATTATAAATCGATTTCTTAAAGATTATTTATTTATTTATTTGACAGAGATCACAAGTAGGCAGAGAGGCAGGCAGAGAGAGGAAGGGTAGCAGGCTCCCCACTGAGCAGAGAGCCCGATGCGGGGCTCGATCCCAAGACCTTGAGACCATGACCTGAGCTGAAGGCAGAGGCTTTAACCCAGTGAGCCACCCAGGCGCCCCTATAAATCTACTTCTTTATTGTCTTTCTACCCCCACTAAAATATAAGCTACTTGAGGACAGGATTTTGTTTTGCTCACCATATCTCAAATGTCGTGTGTGTGTGCGTGCGTGCGTGTGAGATGAGAACTTCTAACAGGTACTCTCCTCTCTCCTAGCAGCTTTCAAGGACGTGATACAGCACTGCTAATTACAGTCACCAAGCTGGACATGACACTCAGTGTGTCCACTTCTAAATGATCCTGCACACCTGCACGTCCGCGAGTTTTCCAAATACCACCTGCTCTGCATCCCTCCTACCACTCCCAAAGCTTGGTCACACTTATGACTGGAAGATGAAAGGGGGAAGAAATTCAGAAAAGAACAACTAAGCACAGATGGCAAAAAGGATCAGGGATGTACTACTAATAAAAACATTTTTACAAGGTACGACCAAACACTGAAGAAAACCTGAGAACAGATACGCAGACGAAGCACCGCGCTGCAGGAAGCACGGGCACGGAGGGCACAGGGTACTTTTGCCACGAAGGCACACGAAACCTACCCCACACTGTCATATGCTCCAGAGGGGCATTCAGAGCAAATTCAGACTTTGAAAGGCTTTCTCCCTAACGACTTGCTCTGTACCAGGCCACAGGCAAACGGAGGAGCCCGAGTCCTGTCCTGGCTCTGAGAAGAGCCGCGTCCCTCAGCTGGTCCAGGCTTCACAGTCCCCATTTGTCAAAGCAAGCAGGTGGGGCTCGAGAATCACTACAGCTGTCCCTTCCAGGTCTTTCTGCCCCACTACCATTTTACAGCATTTCCTCATGTGTCCTCAAAGCTTTCACAGTAAGAATGCCTGACACGGAACCTGAAAAGTACAGGATTTATACGGGGAAAAACGAGCTGTCATATCCGCTCACAGAATTTGCACTGATGTGAGGAACAGAACGAACAAGAAACCGAATTTCCAAAACCGAATACTTCTGGGCATGCACAAAAAACTGATTTCAGAGTTTGTAGGGATGCCGATACTTTATAAATTCTATACATGACTAGAAAATGTAATGCTCGTTCCTACCCTCAACCTACAGAGTTCAAACATGTTACAAGAGACTGCAGGTATCATTCCATCAATCCAGTCACACTCTCCTCTTCTCCCTTATTTAAGCACACACCACACGGTAAAGGTACAACAGAATCGGCACAGACTGTTTGCAAAACAACCTGAAAGTCCTATCATAACGTGTGGGATTGCTGGGAAAACTACCGGAAATCTGAAGGGACAAGTGTCACGGGTCGGGGTGTGCAGCAACAAGAGGCTTGCCAAGAGAAACACCACGCAGGCAGCTCTTACGAGGTGGCAGCGGCACTGTGAAGCCACCACAAGGAAGGGACCAAGTGGTCCATGGCCCACTCCTTAATTTTCCGGGTACAGGAACTGAACTACCGGTATATTCAGAGATACAGTCAGTGGGCACATTCTAACTGGACTTATAAAAGAACATTTACCTACAACAGGAAAACAAACTCAGGAGCATCGGAATGCTCCCGTCCACCGGGTCACTGGATGCTCTGCAGCCTGAGGAGCCGCGCACGATGAAACACGACTGCCGCGTGCACGTCTACCAGAATGGCTCCTCGCGGTCTCCCACTTACCAACGTCCTCTCATGAAAGTGTCAATCATTTTATGAGGTGGGCCTTATCGGTCCCATTTTATGGACAGGGAAACAGACAGAGTTCAGTGACCTGAGGCTACACAGCTATTAAGAAGAGAACTAGGACTGGAACCATGTCCGCCTGACTATAGAGCCCATAATCTTCCCTAAGGACCACATACAACTTCCCCAAACCTAAGTCCAAAGTGGCCTGGGGAATCACTGCGTGACCTGAACAAGAGCCAGTAAGCCATCCGCTAAGGGCCTATCCTCACCAAAGGGATCTAAACCCTGTCCACCGCTCACTGCATCCCCTGCCCTGAACGCAAGAAAGGACACTCGCAACTCCTCCCTCTTTGGCCTCTCACCTTGTAGACACTGTACATCACTCCACAGTGTTCCTTTAACACGGTCTTTGCTCAGCAGACAATACAATTGTTTTACAAAGTAAAGACAGCCTCATCTGACAATAAGATCCAGGTAATAACCAGCACCAAACACATAGAGGAAGTGTGGAATATTGCTATCTGCCCCATTTCCGAAAAAGACTGGAGAATGTGGGTGAGGAGCAAAGATCCCTCACACTGACAGAGCAGCAGGCGTATTCCATTTTAGTCAAGGACACAAATGAGATAAACAAAAGCTTAGCTGAAATTGTAACTGCCACAAAGAACTGATTTCTTTTTTGTTAAGACAGGTTTAAAAGTCTAAGAAAGACAATCTTTTTATAGCTTAAGTCCTAGAATAAGTCTGAATGATCTTCTAGCTTAGTAGGACTATGTCAGACCAGTGGTTTCAAATTTCTACCAGTCAAAACAAAATGAGTGTGAGTAACGGCACTGGGGATGCCTCCTACCTGAACACTCAACTCAAAGGCCACAAAGCTAAAAATTCTAGTTTTGCCAGTGATGAGAACATCAAACAGGAAAACTGATACTGCTGTGAGTCTCTAGCTGGAGAAGTGGCCCACCTGCGAGGACTTACTCCAGAGGGGTCACCCTCCAGATGGAATTCTCCTCTCAATGAACATTCAACAACAGCATGATTAAAACAACTCCAGAACCTTAAGCATGATGTTAAACACTTCCCGGTCTCTGAACGAGAGCCTTCAATCAACAGAAATCGCAATACGTTTCTAGCAATAAGGACCAGACACTGGCCACAAAATATTTTGAGTCACATCTGAATGGCTACATAATAGTATCTACCAGTAACAGAAAGCCCACTGTATGTCAAGTGATCTACATAAACTATTTCATGTAACAGCTTGACTTTTCCAGCCCTGCTGGAAAACAATTTGGCAACAGTTACTAAGAGCCTTTCAAGAGACCTGGCAATTCCATATCTAAGAATATATCCTGAGAAAATAATCAGAAATGGGGACAAAGCCTTAAGTATATAGATATCCATGAAAATGATACTCATAACTGCTTCCAATTTTTCCCAACTCAAATGCCTAGCAATAAGGAAATTGTTAAGTAAATTGTAGTACATCGATAGGATGGTATATGATATGGCCATTAAAATGATAAATTTGAAGAATTTGATATGCGATGGGAAAATGCTGACAATGTAGTGTTGAGGGAACAAAGAAAGTTGAAACTGTGAGGGTAGTTCAGGGCATCCTGTCTAAAAGATACATATGTAAAAGGAAGTAAGCTTAGAAAAGAAAACAACAACAACAACACTAGAAAGTAAACTGCAGGGGCGCCCAGGTGGCTCAGCTGATAAACTGTCGGCCTTCAGCTCAGGTCATGATCCCAGGGTCCTGGGACCGAGTCCCATGTTGGGGTCTCTGCTCAGTGGAGAGCTTGCTTCACCCTCTCTCCCCTGTTCATGCTCTCTCTCGCTCCCTCTCTCTCAAATAAATAAAATCTTAAACAAACAAGCAAACTGCAGTTATTTGGGGGTTATGAGGTAGTAACTTACTGTCCTTATCTTTTCCTGTAAGTTACAAATTCTCTACAACGAATATACAGTTCTTTATCAGGGAAAAAAACCATGAAAATTACCTGCGAAAATAAACATGTCCAAACCAGCTACAACAGAAAATTTCAGCTTCCACTAATTTAAAACAGTGTTTTACAAACCACAAGTCATGCTGTGTACAGAGCTGCTTTTCCAGAATCATACAGTCACTGCTATTATTTGGTATTTAAATATGCCTTTCATTTGAGAGTCCTTACACATTCTGCACACGTCTTTACACATGCCACCTACAGGGGTAAATTATAATGATGTTTCAAAAATACCAAGACATTAATTTAAAGTGAAGCTAAGTTCTGATAATTCTTTGAAGTCTGCCCAGCCAAGTCTGCATCAAAGTATCAAACAGAGCCATGACTGGCTTCCAAGCCCACACTTGTATTAAGAGATGGAACATGCCCAGCTTTAATCACATGTACAAGCAGAGATCGTTTCTAGTCTAAATTTGTCATTGTCACGTTATAACTACTATAATCAGACCAGAGCTGTTAAAAATTAACACCTTTTCCAAGTGCATACTTAGGCTGATGTGGAAGACTGAATCCAAAATCAGTGATCCTCAATGCAGGGAAGGGATGCAAAGCAATTCTTTAAATATGAAGGAACCAGAAGAGTACTGGAATTTTCATTTCCATTTATTTGAGTTCATCCTTCCTTAAATTCTATCTTACGGTTGTTCCTAATGGACACAAGGTATTCCCTCATGTGTATTATATCACTGATGTTTCCAGTTATATACATATATGTGCATATATATATACAAAGCATATCACATTTGTTCATAATGTTTGTAACTTTTTATATATCACAAAGATGTATGTTCTAAAACATTTTACTCAGAGGGATACATAACCAAAAAAGTTTGGAGATCTTGACAGGAAAGAAGAGTCAGGAACATTAAAAAGAAAAAAAAAAAAAAATCCCTTTAAAAATGGAGAAGGAATGAGAATGGAGAAGGTAACTAAGAGGAGAGAGATAAAGAGACCAAGAGAACTGTGAGAGAAAGAAAGAGAAAATGAGTAATAGGGGAGAATCTGGGAGGTAAAGGGGTGGGAGAAGGGGCCTTGCGTAAGTGACATTTTTGTAGGTAAGAACTATAATGATGCTTACTATTATGATTTGGTGAAGGGAAATGACTCAAGTGTCTAGGGTGGATCCTGTTCCTGCCCGATGGGCAAACAACTGAAAAGACAACCGACCACCAGACATCTTAAAATAGATCTGTGTTAGGTTACAATGGAGCCAACAGGAACAAACTTGAAACACAGGAGCTGTTTACCGCTCTGTAATACAAGGTTCACAGTACTGGGAGCCCAGGTTTGCATATGCTAATCTGGCTTGGGAAGGAAGTAAATGCCCAAAGGTGACCTAAGGAATAGGAAAGAAATCTGGAGTCAGCCTAACTGTTCAGTGACTGAGGTACTCCTCACATCCTGGGCTGTGCCAATCTGACACACTCTTCACTCAAAAACACCAGGATTTGAGGCAGTGCCAATCTTCGTCTTCTTCCAAGTCCTAATAACAACAAAATCAACTTACATCTTAATTTTTTATTTCCCCCACCAGCTGGTGATTATAACCAGGGTAAGAGAAAAGCCACCTTCAAATATTTTAAGAGTTGAGTGTACCTCCCTAATTAAACTATCCTTTCCTAGCTCTCCACGTGAGGGATTCACTGACAGGAACTGGTTCCTCAGTTTTTGTGGATTAGCTGTTTATAGAAAAAGGCTCAAAGAATCCCTTTTACCAAGTTCTTTGTAACTTTCATCAGCCGGCCTATTTGAGTGACACTTTGCACCCTGAAACAAAATCTTTCTTGATATTCAGCTTTATGCCAAGGTTCCAAAGTTCACATACTGTAAAGGAATCATAGTCGCTTCTGAACAAAATATTGACGCATCTGTTTACCGTAACACAGGGCAGAACACGATGTAGTTAGGCAATAGTTTTTGGAACTATTTCATAACTACAGTAGGAAATCAAGATTTAGATTCTGGGTCCTTGCAGGACTTCTGTAATTTTCTTAATGTTCAGACCATGTCCTCCAAGGTCCACTTATCAAGTTAAGATTTAAACGTTTTAACGTGAAGGCCAGAGTTATCGTCACCAATTCTGTTTGGGGGCAGCCTCAGGCATTTTGAGAATAAATTACTTTGCTTATTTGAAATGTTAGAGCAGCTGAACTTCCTTCCAGCAGGGTAGGGAAATGAAACAGGCGAATCACACCAAGAATATACTAGGCCATTTTTACAAAAATATCCTCATAAAGCAACGAAGTTTGAACCCAGCCAAACTCTGAATTGTGGCCTGAAATAAAGAGAGATTCTGGCCTACTCCCAGCGAAGAAACCAGAGCAACAAACAACTTGAATTGAACTAATAACTGCCCTCCCTTTGGTGGGGTTTGGTGGACGGAAGGGGGGAAAAATTGCCTTTTTTTTTTTTTTTTTTTTTTTTTTTAAGAATTAATCAGAAATGCCATGTGGTAGGGAAAAGGGAACAGGGCATTTCCAAATGCCTCAAAACAAGGTAATGGAAGTCTCAAAACTTTTTCCTTCACTTAGAGTGCAAATCTCTACATTTAGAGGTAAATTACGTTTGCTTAAGCAGGAGCCCGCTCCACAAAAGCAGACGCACGACAACCTACCACAGTGATCCAAACTGGTATTTCTGGTTGGGGAAGCAGGATGTACGAATTCCTGCAAACCTCGAGCTGCTGCTTCTCTTCTACGGCTGTTCATAATGTACGTAGGTCCACACCACCCCAACCGAGGGATTATTAGGGGAGAAAGGGCCAGAGAGCCAGAAGGTGGGGCGGGCCGCCCAACTGTCCACGCGCCCCTCAGGCTGCAGTGGGTGCGTCCGCGGTCAGGTTCTCCGCTCCCTCCCATGGCACCCCACCCCACGCTCGGCGTGTGTGGGGGCAGCTAGCCATTCCAGCTCCCTCCCGGACGCGGGGGCGGGCTGGGAGAGGCCATCCTGCGCCCGCCACCCCCAAATTCTCACCAGTAGCACTGGGAGGGCGTGAGCCCCGGAGGCAGGAGGGTGAGCCCCGGAGGGAGACTCCGCTCGCTGCCCGGCATACCTGGCTCTCCGCTGCGGGGATGCCGGACTCGAGCTCGCACAGCGCGCGGAAGTTGTGCAGCTCGAAGTCTGCGTCGACCTGGAGGGAAAAGGTCACCTCGGAGAGGTCCCTCCGCACACAGTACACGGTGAGCAGCATGGCCCGGGCCCGACCCAGCTCGGCTCGGCCCGGCCTCGGCGCTGGGCTGCGGGGCGGCGGCGGGGCCTGGCTGGTGCTGCGGGCGAACGGCGCGAGCTGCTCGCTCGCCCGCTTGCTCCTTCCCTCCCTCACACACGCTCAGTGACTCACTCCCTCCCGCCCTCACTACCAAGCACGGCCGCCGCCACCCGCCTGCGACTCCGTCTGCCTGCTTGCCGGCCTGCCTCCCACCGCTGCCGCCAAGCGCGCCGGCCGCCGGCGCCCCGCCCCGCCGCAACGCGGCTGCCGTAAAGCCCGCCTCGCCCTCTCTGCCTTCGCGACGCGGGGAAGGGGCGGGCCGGGAAGAGGAAGCGGGAAGCTAGGAGAGGATTGGAGGGAAGGGAAGGCTTGGGAAGCCAGGGGAAGGAAGGGCGAGGAAAGGGGCGGGAAGGAAGGGAATGAGGGAAATCAAAGAGTGATTTAAGAGTTGAGGTCGGTGGTGGTGTCCACGATCTCATTCACCCAAATGAGACATTTATCGAGCGCCGACCAGGTGGATACAAAAATGGGTAAAAACACAGGTTTTTCTTTGCCCTTGTGGAACTCTCGCGCAACTAAGCAGAGAGTTCTAAAATGTGTTTAACAAGTAGAAATTGAGGCTTAGAAAGATTAATTCACTTCCTGTCCCAATGATTTAGAGTGAAAACCGAAATCATGACCCTGTCTAGTGTACAGAGCCGAGCTTACTCTGGCCCCTGCCTTCTTCTCCAGACCTGCCCACCCAGCCACATTGGGACCTTTGGTTCCTCCAAGGCTCCATTCCCCTGTCTTGCAAAGTTTTCTCTACTCGGGACTGTCTCCTTCCTAGACCTAGCATCCCGCCCAGCGCCTACTGCAGAGCCTTTATTGGGCACAGCTCAGAATCTACTTGATAAAGTATTTGCTACTTTAATGGCCTGTTCATGGCCACATGGATGATGACTGGATAGAGGCCCAGAACATGAGGATAAGGTCACAAAAACCGATCCAACAGTGGCATCTCCCTACTGAACACCGCCCAATTCCCCATCTGTGGAGTAGGGACCCCTCTTCTGTTGTAACAGGAGGGAAGATGGAAACAGGATGGCTGTGGATGCAGGTTAAGTAGGTAGGTTTGGTGGCAAGAAAGTCAATGACCATCGGAAGACTTCCCTCTGTGAAGGATGGAAGTTCATCTGTGGAGAATAAAGAGAAAAACTGGAGGAGCAGGGGGTGGAGAAGAGTGGTTGTATCAGCTGCAGAAAGCCTATCAGTGATTTAAGCAAATAAAGGTTTATTGTTCTCACAGGATAGGAAGCCGGGTGGTAGACAACTGCATCTGTTCAGTGACTCAGTAATATTGGGGCCTCTATTTCTGTAAATATTTTGGCCTTTCCCGGAGGGTCACGATATGCCTGGCTGCCTCCACTCCATGCAGCATTTTCTTGTTTAAGGCAAGAGCTTGGCCAGAAGTCCTGCAGCAGGTTTCTGCTTACACCTCACTGGCCACCACTATGCCACATAGATGCAAGCAAGGGTAGGAAAGTGGGTGTTTAGCTTCTCTCACCTCTTTAAAGGACATGGACAGGAGAAAAAGGTTTTCGGAACATGTGTTAGGTGAGACCTACATAGTCTACTACTATCTACATAGACCTATGGCAGAGGATATTTGGAATATCCATTGCAAATTGAAGTAAGTTGAACAGAGAAGTGATGTAGAATTGTCAGGTGGTGTCAAGGATCCAACTGAGGTTTGATTAATTTTTCCAGGTTACACCTTTTTTTCTAGTGGTGCTCAGGTGCCCGGGTGTGACAGATTTTATTTTCCAAAGGTGGCGACGAAAATATCTCCCATCTTACATGTTCTTCTTACAATGTGACCGTAACATTCCTCCTATTAAGAGATGGGTGTATGTTCCTCCATTTGAATCATGGCTGACTGACTCTGGTATAAATGTCATTGTGTGCCTTCTGAGGCTAGATTATCAATGGCAATATAGCTCCTGCTTTGTTCTCTGGGAACACTTGGTCTTAGAACCCAACAACCATGCTGTGAGGAAACCCAAACCACATGGAGAGAACATGTGTGGATGTTCCAGGCAACAACCCAGCTGAGATCAAAGTCAATTCCTAGGAAAACCACCAAAGACACTTGCAGTTGGTTTCAACCCCAGACATTGAGCCGTCTCCAGCATGTGGGTCTTTCCAGCAGAGGTCTCAAACACCCTGGGGCCATCTCCACTGTACTGTTTTTGAATCCCCGGCCCACAAATCTGTGAGCATAATACAATGATTATTTTGCTTGGCTACGTTTGAGGTGGTTTGTTACAAAGCAACAATAAATGGTACACTGAATACAGTCTCTCTTTATATATATATATAAATATACGTATACACACAAGTATATGTATATGTACACACACACACACACACACACACACATACCTACCACATCTTCTTTATCCATTCTTCTATCAATGGACACGTGGGCTGCTTCCATAGTTTGGTTGTTATGGTTTTTTTAAAGATTTTATTTATTTGAGAGAGAGAGAGAACATAAGCAGGAGGGGCAGGGGAAGAGGGAGAAAATCTCAAGCAGATTCCCCACTGAGTGTGGAGCCCAACATGGGGCTTGATCCCAGGAGATCATGACCTGCAATCATGACCTGAGCTGAAACCAAGAGTTAGATGCTTAAGCGACTGTGCCACCCAGGTGCCCTCATAGTTTGGCTATTGTAAGTAATGCTGCAACAAACACAGGGGTGCATGTAGCCCTTTGAATTAGTGTTTTTGTATTTTGGGGGTAAACACCCAGGTGTGTGATTACTGGATTGTAGGGTGGTTCTATTTTTCTTTTTGAGGAAACTTCTCACCATTTTCCATAGTGGCTGCACCAGTTTGCATTCCCACCAACAGTGCAAGAAGGTTCCTTTTCTTCACATCCTTGCTAACCCTTGTTCTTGGGTTTTTGCTTCTAGCCATTCTGACAAGTATGAGGTTGTATCTCATTGTAGCTTTGATTTGCAATTCCTCAATGATGAGTGATGTTGAGCCTCTTTTCATGTGTCTTATTGGCCATGTATATGTCTTCTTTGGAGACTTGCCTTCTGCTCATTTTTTAATTGGGTTATTTGTTTTTTGGGTGTTGAGCTGTATCAGTCCTTTATATATTTTGGATACTAACCCTTTATCATATATGTCATTTGCAGACATTACATACATAAATTTTTTTAAAAAGTGGTAAGAGAGAGGGGTGCCTGGGAGGCTCAGTCAGTTAACTGTCTGCCTTCAGCTCAGGTTATAGTCTCTGGGTCCTGGGATCGAGCCCCGAGTCAGGCTCCCTGCTCAGCAGGGATCCTGCTTCTCGCTCTCCCTTCACACGTGTTCTCTCAAATAAATAAATAAATATTTTTTAAAAAATATTTTATTTATTTATTGGACACACAGGAAGAGAGATCACAAGTAGGCAGAGAGGCAGGCAGAGAGAAGGGGAAGCAGGCTCCCTGCTGAGTGGAGAGCCCAATGCTGGGCTCGATCCCAGGACTCTGGGATCATGACCTGAGCCAAAGGCAGAGGCTTAACCCACTAAGCCACCCAGGCACCCCTAAATAAATAAAATCGTAAGGAAAAAAAAAGTGGTGAGAGTGGACATCTTTGTCTTGTTACTGACCTTAGGGGGAAAGCTCTTGGCTTTTCACCACTGAGTATGATGTTGGCTATAGGTTTTTCATATACAACTCTTATTATGTCAAGGTATGGGCCTTACCCCTTTTGGACTCTGCTAAAATGCTTCTTGAGATCTGGTTCAGAGTGTAGACTCTCACTTCTCTCATCACTCTATGAGGTAGACTTTGCATCTCCAACATACAAGTAGTAAATGGCCGTTCTAGGATTCAAACCAGGCAATCTGACTTGAGTCCACACTTTTTTTTAAGTTTACTTATTTATTTAAGTAATCTGTACACCCATCATGGGGCTCGAACTCATGACCCAGAGATGGAGGGTTGCATGCTCTTCTCGATAAGCCAGCCAGGGACCCCACAAGTCCACAATCTTAACCACTACTTTACATGGCTACATGTAAAACCTCATTCCATGCTTCTAAAAGCCTACAGAGATAGAAACTACAGGTTTCTCTTGCTATCTGAAAGTAGATGGTTCCTACGAAAATTTTTGTAAATTGAAATGGTGCAGAACAAAGTGACTACCATTTTCAAATTGAAGATCATCTTTAGATTTCTTTTGGTTAGTGAAAACAAGTACTAATGTAGGTCTTTCGTAAAACTGAAGTTTCATAAACCAAACTTTTGGATGGCAGAGGAATCCTATATTTTTTTTTAAGATTTCATCTATTTATTTGACAGAGAGAGATCACAAGTAAGCAGAGAGGCAGGCGGAGAGAGAGAGGGAAGCAGGCTCCCTGCCGAGCAGAGAGCTCAATGTGGGACTCGATCTCAGGACCCCGAGATCATGACCGGAGCCGAAGGCAGCGGCCTAACCCACTGAGCCACCCAGGCACCCCGGAATCCTGTATTTGTATTCATTCCCATTTCATGGATAAGGAAATTGAAGTGTGAGAATTTTCACCAACTTGCCCAGGTTCATACAGATAGTGAATAGCAGGTTCTCCAAGTTGTAAAAAAACAAATGAACAAAAACAAACAAACAAATAAACAAAAAAACCCTTTAAGAACAAAAACATCTATTTTCAACCTTTAACTAGAGCACCAGCATTCTGCTGGCACACTACAGTTGAAGACACCTGGCTGTGTTCCAAAACCCTTTCAACACCATATGGTCACCACCAGCAAAGTTTCTGCCTACTTCTAGGTTCTTGCCTAATTCTTCTCTACTAGGAAGAACAGATTGGTAAAGGCATTTACCCTATATGATTTTTTAAAACTCCTACAGTTGGTGGGTGCCTGGGTGGTTCAGTTAGTTAGGTGTCTTTCTTTGGCTTGGGTCGTGATCCCAGGGTCCTGCAATTGAGTGCTGCATTGGGCTCCCTGCTCAGCAGGGAATCTGCTTCTTCCTCTGCTCCTTCCTGCCCTTCTCATGCTCACTCTCTCTCTCTCTCATGCATGCAAAAATGAATAAATAAAATCTTAAAAAAAAAAACCCCAAACTCCTGGGGTGCCTGGGTGGCTCAGTGGGTTAAAGCCTCTGCCTTCAGCTCAGGTCATGATCCCAAGGTCCTGGGATTGAGCCCCGCATCAGGCTCTCTGCTCAGCGGGGGCCTGCTTCCCTTCTTCTCTCTCTGCCTACCTCTCTGCCTATCTCTGTGATCTCTGTCAAATAAATAAATTTTTAAAAATCTAAAAAAAAAAACCAAAATAACTCCTATAATAGGGACTAAATCCCCAAACACTCTAAGTACTCATTTTTCTTTTTTTTTTTTTTTTAAGCAGGTAGATATTGTTCTTTGAATTTTCCCCTTATCATCAGTTCGTGGTTGCTCAAAGAAGTCTCTCGTAGCTTGCTGTTCTTGGCAACTGATAACAGACAGTGCTCCATTTTACTCATTTTACCTTAACACAAAAACTCTTCTCATTCGGTTTCCTATTTCTTGGGCCAGGATCATGTGCAGATATATAATGCAATGCCTCTTCCCTTTCCTGCTTATCGTTCCTAAAGTCTGGTAGCATTTCAGTTCCACTATATTCTAGGTCAATTCTTCCTCCTCATTTCCAGTGTACTGTGTACTCATTGGGTTATCAAAGTATTGCAGGTAATTATGGTTGTAATTTCAAGCACTATAATTTGCCTACTCAGAAGTTTGTAGCTAGAGATCAAAATGTACTTTGATTACCAGAGTCAGCCTGGGCAAAAGCACGAAACAGGCCAAAGTTTGTCCTTGGCAAACTCAACGTGATGCTCCTTGTTTGGCTCCCTTTCTCTCCACCTGTTCCTCTTCGTTCTCATGGGTCCTACTTTCTTCACTTGCCTTTTTAAAACCTGCTCTCAAGAAAGGAGCTGGACCAACTCACCCTAAGGTACTAATGACTGCTGAAACTCTGTCTGGTCTCTCTTTAGGTAGTTGCATTTTAATAGGGATAAAGGTATCAATCATCAGCTACAGATTTCTAGGCTTCAGCAGAGAATTTGGTAGGAAAGGCAAATCTTCCCAAGAACCGCTGGATTGACACAAGCCTACTTCACTATTCTGTTGACATCTGACCAGGATTTTATTGATCTACCCTTGATATACCTGGCTTAATACCCATCTTGATAGTTAAATTGCTTTCCTATTTTTTCCCTTCAGGAAGTTCCTGTGGTTTTGTTTTGTTTTGTTTTCGTCTTTCTTCTTGGAACACCACATCATAGTTGTGGAGAAGTCTCAGGTATCATAGCTGAGAGTACAGAGCCAGCTTTTAAGATATAAAGTGGAAACAAAACATTCTCATTGGGCACTGCCAATGTGAGAATCATTACAATAGCAGGGATATATTCAAAGTCTTTTAGCCTCTTGGAACAACTTTGGTCCACTCGCCATAATCAGGAATAGAACCATATTGGACATAGACCATTCATTAATTTCTTCAACCACTCTTAACACCTAGTGAATGCCAGACGTTGTTCTAGGCACAGCAGGGAACAAGATAAAAAGCCTATCCACACGGAGCTTACATTCTAGTAAGAGCTGGCATTCTAGTAAGGGGTCACAGAGAACATACACAATTTGTCAGGGGGTGATAAATGCTTGAGAGGGGAAAAGAGCAAGCAGATGACAGGGAGTGTTGGGAGAAGGGTGAGGAATCTGGGCATGCAGTGGTTGTTACTTCACAGAGGGTGGTCAGGGAAAGTCTGTCTTACAAGGCGACATCTGAGCAGGATGAAGCAGAACGAAGCAGTAAATCATGTGGACATCCACGAATACTCAGTACAGGTAATATCAGGTCTGTAGACCGAAATATGGAACTATACCTGCCTTGTTCCAAAAACAGAATGAAGAACAGCGTTTCTGGAAATCAGTGAATGAGGAGGACAGTAGATCGGAACCCATGGGACCAGATTATGTGGCAAGTGATCCTAAGGACCTGGCTTTCACTGACTGAAATAGGAAGCCACTGGAGAATTTTGAGCAGAGAAGGGACATGATGTAACGCGTGTGTCAATAGATCACTTTGGCTGGGGCACCTGGTTGGCGGGACCGGCGGAGCATGTGACTGTTAATCTTGGTGTTTTGAGTTCGAGACCCAGGTTGGGTGCAGAACTTACTGAAAAGAAACAAAATCACTTTGGCTGACTTGCAGAGGAAGGCGTTGGTGGGCTAGTTAGAACCAGCAACAGAACAAGCAATAACCCACGTGACAGACCTTGGGGAATCTGACCGGGGTGCAGGTAGTGAGAAGCTGTCAGATTCTGAATTCATTTTGGAGGCAGAATCTACAGGACTTGCTGACCCACTGAATACAAGGTGTTGGAAAGAAAGAGGAACCAAGGATGGCCACAGGTATGTGTCAGTATTCCAGAGTATACATAGTATTTTAAACTCCTTTGCGAGCTAGCGTGAAATTTATTAGAGGGAAAGAACAGTATTACCAGTAGCCTCCTGGCAGTTTCAAAAAAAGAGCTGGGCCGTCCCAATTATCTCAAATCCCCCCTTTTTTTTTTTTTTTAAAGATTTTATTTATTTATTTGACAGGCAGAGATCACAAGTAGGCAGAGAGGCAGGCGGAGAGAGAGGAGGAAGTAGGCTCCCCGCTGAGCAGGGAGCCCAATGCGGGGCTCGATCCCAGGACCCCGGGATCATGACCTGAGCCGAAGGCAGAGGCTTTAACCCACTGAGCCGCCAAGGCGCCCCTCAAATCCCTTTCATATGGGACATTTTTTCGGTCAGGCCTCACAGGCTTGTCGCGGGGTCCCCCGAACCCTGGCCTGCACGCGGGGACCTAGGATTTATGAACTGACACGGGGGTAACTAGGCTCTGAGAAGCTGCTCAATTCTCTGAACTCACAGTGACGCTGTACCTTTCCAGTAACGACCTCGGCGAGACAGGGCCCCCGACCCCCGAAGTGACGCCTCTTACCCGAGATGCAGGATCTCTCTTCTAGCCAGTGCTGAGTAGGACAGCCTTAATGAGTGAATAATGAACATAATAACCTTAATATCCCTAAATTTTACCCCTTATTAAATATTACAAATTTCACACAACTCTTTCTGTGCCCACAGGAAGCAGACTTCAGCATCTGACGAGTTTTATTCTCAGGAAAGGCTCCTGCACGACCAGACCAAGCCTCACGACCGCCTCTGGCACCGTTTTATCACTTCACTGTCACTAGTGCGGAAAGGCCCCAGCTGCCCCTTTGGTCACCCTCTGACCACCCCATCCGAGGCCGCGGCCGAAACCCCAGGTAGCCGTGCTCTGGCCGCACCACCACCGCCGTCCCACAGCCGGGCGGAAACGCGCCTGCGCCGTATCACGTGACGATAGCGTAACCTTCCAGGGAGCGGGTGCGTCTGGTCACGTGACGCAACCAGGCCAATGCCTGTCGTCCGCTCTCTGGGCTCCTGGTTGCTAGGCGACCCCCGCCCAGCTCCCGCGACCGGGATTTATCGCGGAGGTAACGTCGGACAGGTGGGTCCGGGCTTTTGGAAGTGCTGCCGGCTGCGGGGGCGTTTCGCTGCTTCCGCATTCTTTGTGGCGGAAGACCGGCTGGCGGTGTCCACTCCCGTGCGCCGTTCGGGGCTCCAGCCCGGGTGACCCGGCGTCCGCGGTCCTCTGGGCCCGAGCAGGCGGCCGAGGGGCCGCAGGGCCGCGCGGGTTAAGCCCGGTCCACTCGCAGGCTCCCCGCCTCGGCCTGCTCGGCTGTGGAGAACCGGCTCAGCCTCCAGCTGGGGCGGAGGTGTGCTTGAGGCCATGGCGTTGGGAGAAACTGGTGCCTGGTGGAAGTCCCAGGCGTGGGTGGCCTATGTCAGGGCTTAGGCTTGTCCTGGACCAGAGAAAGGAAATGGGCGGTGGACTCTGTACTGCTAATGCGTCTTGACCGAAAAGATGGTGCCTTGGGGCGCCTGGGTGGCTCAGTGGGTTAAGCCTCTGCCTTCGGCTCAGGTCATGATCCCAGGGTGGTGGGATGGAGCCCCGCATCGGGCTCTCTGCTCGGCAGGGAGCCTGGTTGCCCCTCTCTCTCCCTGCCTGCCTCTCTGCCCACTTGTGATCTCTGTTAAATAAATAAATAAAATCTTTAAAAAAAAAAAAAAAAGATGGTGCCTTGAATAGTGGTAGACCGGAGGATAACAGATTTCCATTAAAAAGAAAAAAAAATTCGCAAAAGAGCCAAATACTTAAGAAAAGTTTATGGGGCACCTGGCTGGCTCCGTCAGGGGAGCAAGCAACTCTTGATCTTGGGTGGGTCCTGACTTCCAGCCCCACACTGGGTGTAGAAATTACTTTTTATTAAAGAAAAAAAAGTTTATACATTTACCTTTCTTTTAAAGGCTTTGTCTTTGAGATTTCGTGTTTTTTTTCTTTTTTAAAGATTTTATTTATTTATTTGACAGAGATGACAAGTAGGCAGAGAGGCAGGCAGAGAGAGAGAGGAGGAAGCAGGCTCCCCGCTGAGCAGAGAGCCCAATTTGGGGCTCGATCCCAGGACTCTGGGGCCACCCAGGCGCCCCTGTCTTTGAGATTTCTTTTTTTTTTTTTTTAATTTATTTATTTGTCAGAGAGACTGGAAGAGAGAGCGAGTGAGCACAAGCAGACAGAGTGGCAGGCAAAGGCAGAGGGAGAAGCAGGGTCCCTGCCGAGCAAGGAGCCCGATGTGGGACTCGATCCCAGGACACTGGGATCATGACCCAAGCCGAAGGCAGCCGCTTAACCCACTGAGCCACCCAGGCGTCCCTGTCTTTGAGATTTCTAATAGCAGTGGCAGTCTTTCACTGTTCAGCATTTTCAGTCCGGAAATACTTGTGGTGGGCTTGGGAACTGTATGTGGCTCAGTTCTAAAAGTTTAAGTATCATCTTTTCTGTATTTCTCATGATGCTACTCAATATTTTAAAGATAGAGAATACAGTCATAATAATCGTTTTAATGCCTTTGCTAATTCTCCCATTTGTGTCACTTCCGGGTCCGTTTGTACTGGTTGGTTTGTGTCCTCATGGGTCCCATTTGCCTGTCTCTCTACTTGCCTGGTAATTTTATTTTATTTTTTAAAGGAAGAGTATTTTATTTATTTATTTATTTATTTAGATTTTATTTATTTATTTGACAGACAGAGATCACAAGTAGGCAGAGAGAGAGGAAGGGAAGCAGGCTCCCTGCTGAGCAAAGAGCCCGATTCGGGATCTTTGAAGGCAGAATTGCCTGGTAATTTTATGATGGGATGCCAGATATTGTGACTTTTACCTTGTTTTAGTGCTGGATATTTTTGTGCGCCTATAAATCTGGAACTTGGTTCTGGGGTGCAATAAGTTACTTGGAAATAGTTTGATTCTTTAGGGTCTTGCTGTTAAGATTTGTTAGGGCCACAGCTGTGCCAACTGTAGGGCTGATTATTCCCCCTGAGGCAAGACCTTTATGAATGTTCTTCCCAATGCCCCATAAATTATGGTAAATACCAGAATAGGGCCCTCTACAGATCTCTGGGGTTCTCTCTCTTCTTGTGTGTGTGCCCTCTCTGATACTCTGTCCTGTAAACTCTCGCTGCCGTGGTCACTCTGGACTCTGTCTTCACAACTCAGGGACTCCGCTGAGCTCTGCCTCAGCTGTCCTTCCCTGCACTGTAGCCTGTAAGCTCAAGGTAGTAAACCAGGGCAAGTATTAGGGCTCACCCTGTTTATTGTCCTTTATTGGGGATTATCATCCATTGTGGCTTTATGTCCAGTGTATTGAAAGCCATTGTTTCATATTTTTTGTCCTCTTTGGGCTGTTTTAGGTGGGAAAGGAAATCTGGTCACTGTGTCTTTATCATGACTTCTGGAAGTTGAATTCCAAATATCACACCCATCTGGGAAACGTTTATGTCTCAAAACCATTGAATCTTGGGGTGCCTGGGTGGCTCAGTGGGTTAAGCCTCTGCCTTCGGCTCAGGTCATGATCTCAGGGTCCTGGGATCGAGCCCCCAAATTGGGCTCTCTGCTCAGCGGGGAGCCTGCTTCCCCCCCCACCCCCCACCCCCGCCTCTCTGCCTACTTGTGATCTCTGTCAAATAAATAAATAAAATATTAAAAAAAAAAAACATTGAATCTTGAAACTTTTAGGTTGCATACTGTTGAGCTCACAATCAATTTATTCCAGGAGAAGACTGCTATTAGCTATCTTCCTATCCCTACAGAATTAACCAATAGCCTCTACTTGGCTGACACTCAGTGGAAGCTGGAGTACTTGAATAAACTATTTTGAGCAAACAGCTGTCGGTCAGCTTATGGTATTTTCTTCCAACATTTGTTGATGGGCTTTTGCAATTTTCATCTTGCCTGACAGCAGCAAGTGAAAGCTAGGCAGAATGGAAATTTCTGGGACTTGTTATTCATGTCTGTAATTATCCACAAAAATGCACCTTTTAAAAAAGTTTATTTGCAGGCATGAGGAAACTTTTAGGTATGAGGAATATGTTCTAAAACTGGGTTGTGGTGATGGTTTCACAAGCTGACAAAAAGTCATTGGATTGTACACTTAAAAATAGGTGAATTTTATGGTAAATAAATTACACCTAAACAAAGCAGTTTTTTAAAAAGATTATTTTATTTATTTATTTTTTTAGATTATTTTAGAGAGAGAGAGTGAGCGCGCACGTTTGCAAGCAGGGGGAGGGGCAGAGGGAGAGGGAAAAGGAGAGAAGCAGACTTCCCCTGAGGGCAGAGCCAGACTCACGGGCTCAGTCTCATGACCCTGAGATCATGACCTGAGCCGAAACCAAGAGTCACGTGCTAAACTCACTGAGCCACCCAGGTACCCCTAAATAAAGTGGTTTTTTTAAAAAGCTTATCTTGAAGATTTCCAAGGCATTTTTTTTTTTTTTAGATTTTATTTATTTGTCAAAGAGAAACAGCGAGAAAGAGCGAGCACAGGCAGACAGAGTGGCAGGCAGAGGCAGAGGGAGAAGCAGGCTCCCTGCCGAGCAAGGAGCCCGATGTGGGACTCGATCCCAGGACGCTGGGATCATGACCTGAGCCGAAGGCAGCCGCTTAACCAACTGAGCCACCCAGACGTCCCTCCAAGGCATTTTAAAAATTATTTATTTATTTACTTTTTTTTTTTTAAGATTTTATTTATTTATTTGACAGAGAGAGATCACAGTAGACAGAGAGGCAGGCAGAGAGAGAGGGAAGCAGTCTCCCCGCTGAGCAGAGAGCCCGATGCGGGACTCGATCCCAGGACCCTGAGATCATGACCTGAGCCAAAGGCAGCGGCTTAACCCACTGAGCCACCCAGGCGCCCCAATTTTTTTATTTTTTAATAAACATATAATGTTGGGACACCTGGGTGGCTCAGTCGGTTAAGCGGCTGCCTTCGGCTCAGGTCAGGATCCCAGCATCCTGGAATCGAGTCCCACATCGGGCTCCTTGCTCAGCAGGGAGCCTGCTTCTCCCTCTGCCTCTGCCTGCCTCTCTGTCTGCCTGTGCTCGCTTGCTCTCTCTCCCTCTCTCTGACAAATAAATAAATTAAAAAAAAATAAATAAAATATAATGTATTATTAGCCCCAGGGGTACAGGCCTGTGAATCGCCAGGTTTACACACTTCACAGCACTCACCATAGCACATACCCTTCCCCAATGTCCATAACCCCACCACCCTCTCCCTAGCCCCCCCTCCCTGGCAACCCTCAGTTTGTTTTGTGAGATTAAGAGTCTCTTATGGTTTGTCTATTTCCAAGGCATTTTAAGGTGAAAAAGAAAGTTGCCAACCACTTTATATGAGCTAAACCGAGTTTTGATTTTTTCAAAAGCCTTCTACGCGTTGAAATACAACTTTGATTAGGTGGGGGTATACAATGATGGACTGTCACTTTGTACAATACACTTGTATCACTTTTGTAATCAGAAAAAATGAAAGATTTTAAAAGGAAGAACAAAATTTAAAAGAGAAAATCAAGTCAAGGGTGATACCAAGAGAAAAAAGGTCGATTTGACCCATCCACAAGGCAGTGAACAGGATATTCGATTAGAAATCAGAAGGTCTGAATTCTCTTCTCGTTCTGGTTCTTGAACTTTGAGCTAAGACAAATTATATAGCTGCTGGCTATTGTTCCAGAAACCAAGTTCGAGTAATGAAGTGAGTATTTGAAGTGTGGATCATAAGTTTCAAGAGTGGAACTCTGAAACAATTTTGAGAGCAGCTGTAGAAAGGATGTCAATTCAGGGGGATTTTTAAAAATCCTCTTAACTGTCCAATAAATGATGAGACTCACTCCCTTCCTACCACTCTGACTGAAACCTTTAACAGGTAAGACCATCTCTCATCCTGGATCCTGGGAAGGAAGTGGCCTTGCAATATACATTGACATTACTGGCTTAACACTCCAGTTTCCTTATCAAATATAAATGTTTTATTTATAGGATAATTGAAAAGACAAATGAAGTAAAATACATCAAGTGTTGAATATAGAAAGACATTGGGATAGAAAAGTAAGTCATAATGAAACAGAACAAATACTTTATCATCCCATTGACTTTATGATACTGCAGGAAACATTGTATCATACCTGGTTTTTTGTATGAGAACTTTCTCTGTACTTCAAGCATTGGTCCTTATCCTCCAAGCACATATAACCATGTTCTCTTGGTTTGAATTGCCCAGGATGAGTTGGCTTACAGATGGCTTTGTCTAAACTGCATTTCCCCTCGCGTCCCTGAGCTTTGTGTCAGTCTGGAACCTTGGTTTTTGGATACAGTTGCTTTCGTCCTCAATTACCGAGTATTCAGTCTCACTTGTAATGAGTCAGATCTATTACCCAGAGTATATAGTTTACAGTTAATAATCGGCCCCTGCATTTATCTAATGCCATTCCCACCAAGGACCAGATTGACCATGTGCTTTTAGCTATGCGTCATCACCAGGAAGTCAGGAGAGGTTAGCTCCTCCAGCCTCCCCTCTGCAGGCGAAGGAGAGCTACTCAGAAGCAGCTGACTTCCTGAGGGAGGCAAAGAGGACTGCCATCTAAAAGAAGCACAGGGAAAAACTGGCTCGGGCTAGAAGAAGTCTCAACATTTTCTTCAAGAAAGAATTAAATGGAGCAAAGGTCACATGAAGCTATCCTACTGTATAATAAAATTGTGGCTTTGGACACCTGGGTGGCTCAGTTGGTTGAGCGTCCGACTCTTGATTTCAGCTCAGGTCATGGTCTTGGGATTGTGAGATCCAGCTCCGAGACCAGCTGTGTGCTCACCGCAGTCTGCTGGAGGTTCTCTCTCCCTCTGCCTCTGCCCCTCCCCTACACTTGTGTTCTCTCTAAATAAATAATAAAATCGTTAAAAAAGATTGTAGTCTGATAAAATCAGGTGGACTAAATGACTGTGCCTGTCACCTGATGGAAGAGAGAAGGAGTGTTCTGTCCATTTCCTGAAGTTCCTCTTCCTTATTAGACAATCAGGCAGAAGTTTTCTGTGCCCTCTCCTGGCTTGACTTGGAAACTGCATGATGGTGATCTTTAAACTTCATCGGGTGGGTCTTTCCTTACATAAAATTCATGCTCTCCCCTCCCTTTCTCTTGTCCCAGGGGGCTTATTCGGACCAGAGAGAGGCCCAGCCGGCCACTTACTTGGCATCCGGAGAAAAGTGGCCGGGTCAATCAGGCTCCAGATGTCCATCCAACTGGCAAATGGACCACCAAACAACCAATCTCATGTTCAAATAGTACATATTATTTTTGAGGTTCAAAAATGATGCCATGGGGCGCCTGGGTGGCTCAGTCGGTTAAGCGTCTGCCTTTGGCTTGGGTTATGATTCTAGGGTCCTGAGGTCTTGTCCTGCATCAGGTTCCCTGCTAGGTGGGGAGCCTGCTTCTCCCTCTTCCTCTGTCTGCTGCTCCCCCTGCTTGTGCCCCCCCCCCGTCAAATAAATAAATACATAAACAATTTCAAAAGAAAATGATGCCATTAATGGAAGTAACTCCATGTGAGTGTATGAAATATTCTCAGAACCATTGTTGAGTGTGTAACTTTGTAGGTAAAATAAAGAGTGGGGAGTCTGACAAACTTGGGAGAAAGTATTCTGAACCTGCTGAAAAAATATCTATTTTTCTTTAAGGCCAGGGGACAAGGAAGTGTAACAGTGTAACTGTGTGACAGTGAGTAGAGTGTCCCCGAAAGCCCCCGGCCAGGTGTCTCGGGGAGGCTGGAGATGAGGCAGGATCATTTCCAAGCATCTGCAAGCACAGACCAGTTTGTTGACTCCTTCTGTGGAACCCTTATACCATTCTTTAGGCCAAAGGGAATCAATGCAGACAGCCGAAACATACACAATGTCTTCCCCATGTTCTCTGGCTGTCGCAGTTTTGGGCTGAAATAGCAATCAGCCTAGAGCTGCCCTCTACAGCTTCCGGAAGATCCACTCACTCACCCACCAAACATTTATCCTGTTACTTGTTTTCTGAGGCACAGCAATTACAGGCTGGCCAAAAGGACGAAGCGCATAGTGGAACTTAAAGTTTACTAGAATGGTGTTTTGGAATCTTTTTCCTGTCAGGGCACACACAGAAAAATCATACAATTTGTATGTTGCATTGAGGTAAACGTTGATGGTGGGGAGTGGATTTAGGGATCTATATGGGATTTGGTTAATATATATATATATATGTATATACATATATATATATATATACTTTTTATATATTATGTAATTATGATTTGGAAAATAAAATGAAAGTATTAGCATTAAATATTGAACTTACATAAAGTTTCCAAATAAAATATTTTCAAATTTTAGCTTTCTCTGTGAATTTGACTTTTTATTATCAGGTTTTATGTTTGAGTTGGCTAGATGCAATAACTACCAAGACTTTTCAAGAAGGATCCCTTCAAGGGGCGCCTGGGTGGCTCAGTCAGTAAAACATCCAACTCTTGATTTCTGCTTGGGTCATGATTTTGGGGTCATGAGATTGAGCTCTGCCCTGGTCCGGCGCTGGCGGGGAGTCTCCTTGAGATCCTCTCTGTCTCCTTCTGCCCCTCCTCTCACTCATGTGCTCTCTCGCTCTAAGAATAAATAAATCTTTCTTTTTTTAAATTTTTTATGTTTAAAGATTTTATTTATTTATTTGAGTGAGAGAGAGCACAAGCTGGGGGACAGAGGGAGAGGGAGAAGCAGACTCCCCACTGAGCAGGGAGCTTGACACAGGACTCGATCCCAGGACCCTGGGATCATGACCTGAGCCGCAGGCAGACACTTAACTGACTGAGCTACCCAGCCACCCCAATAAGTAGATCTTTAAAAAAAAAAAAAAAAAGGTCTCTTCAAGTTCTTGATAGCCACGAACAATTGGAAACTCAAGTAAGTAATAAAAATTTAAAATTTTAATATTAAACATTTACAAAATTTAGATTTATAGAAGCGTCTTATTTTTCTTTCATTAACAATTGTACAATTGAAATTTCTTGCAATAACAATCGGTTTTTAGGGGTGCCTGGGTGGCTCAATGGGTTAAGCCTCTGCCTTCAGCTCAGGTCATGGCCTCAGGGTCCTGGGATCAAGCCCCAAACTGGGCTCTCTGCTCAGCGGGGAGATTGCTCCCCCGCCCCCCCGCCTGCCTCTCTGCCTACTTGTGATCTCTGTCGGTCAAATAAATAAATAAAATCATTGAAAAAAAATTTTTTTTTAAATCGGTTTTTAATCCAATCAAATGCTTTCCAGGCAAGCATTTCAAACTAATGACAGCTCTGATTTAAAGCACGTTCCTTCAGAACAAATACTTAAAATATCCACCTGGTATGAGCTGGCATGTGTTGTTTGTGGCTAGCTGGCCTCTGTTCTGATTGGTCGATGCCTGTGCCATCTCAGAGGTTAAATATTTGTAATACCACCCCGCCATCAGCATTGTTCAAGCAGTCGCTCCGAAGTTAGCATGGACCCTGTTTGGACAACAGCCAAAACTGGACAGAGATCTGATGTTAAGTAAAGACGGATCTAGGTCAGCTGTCTGGGGCTGCTCTGGCCCAAACCTCCCAGCATTGCTGCTCATCCTCCTTGGGTCCCTAGCACCCAACTCCTCTAGTGGGGCCGTGAGCCCTCCTCCACAACGGACAGCAGTGCACTCTGCAGCTGGCCTCGGAGGTCGATGCCCAGGTAATGCCCGGCAAGCCACAAATGCTGCTGATCCTACTGCCTCCTTGCAGGGGTCACAGAGCAGGACGTCAGACTCCGAGGGGCTCTGCGTGGCCTGCATGTACCCAAAGGTGACTGGCCTTGCTGGTGGCCCCAAGGACCATGGGGTCTTTATGTTATGTACACCTTCCCCCCGCCCCATAACCCCTACAAACACTAGTGCCCTATGACCACTAGTTAGGAAACTCAGCAGTAGAAAAAAATAAAACATACAATGATGACATGACCTGGTATTTACCAACTGTGGGTTTCACAGAGCTCTTCACAGCGGACCTCGTTCAATCCTGGTCAGAACAATCAGAAAGGTTTATCATTCCACTTGGCAGAATAGGAAGTGGGTTCAAAAGGGTGAATTGCTCAGGTTGACATGCTAAGTTCATGCTTCCCTGACCGGATACCTCGGGGATGTACACATGGGTGTGCTAGTTTCAATGTCAGTTATTGGAGTGACAGCTTCACTTAAAAACTTGGGGGGAGCAGGGGCACCTGGGTG
>PISX010026178.1:0-24895 GCA_004024625.1 Mellivora capensis | reverse complement strand
GTCTAGAGAGCCTGGAAAGAGGAGCCCGCCCGGGCACAGAACCGCTCATCGCGGGGACGGTGGGGCGAGCGCGAGCAGACGGGTCCCCGAACTCTGCCGAGATCAGCCACCAGTTCCCAAAGGGCAGCGCCAGCGGCCTGCATGGAGACACGAGGTCGGGAGGGCAGGGGCCAGATACAGGACGCTGGTGGCAGGTCAGCGAGGTGGCCCCGTGAGTAAATAAAACCCAGTGGTCGTGTTCGTATGTACACAGTGGGGAAAAAAAAGGAGACCCAAGTTGTAGAGGTTGGATCTGCAGTGTAGGATCAGGGAAAACTGTTACAAAATTATAAATTTCTGAGTGTTGATATTTAGATAGTTAACAATTGTAAGTTCTTTTTTTAAAAAACGGAAACAAAAGATCTCACAAGGAACAACTGCTCCTTGCCTGTACGGTCCGCATCTCCCGGGCTGGGCTCAGACGCGGCTGCCGACGCTGAAGGACCTGCCGGTGGGGCAGCACGAGAGTGGGGAGGGTCCGGGGCTGCGGGCACACCCGGCCCGCCTGATCTCGGGCCTGGCCGGGACTCAGATGGGAGACGGTCACGAGTGTCTCTGGGAAGTGGGCAGTTTCAAAGCCCACATTCGCCCAACGACAGAGGAACAGAAGCGGCCCCACGTGTCGGTAAAGTTAAGTGAGGGCAAGAGGGTGGCAGGTGCCGTTCACCCTCTCCAGGCTGGTACAGAAAACCGAGCCCGGCAAGCCCTTCACACACTCCGTTTCCACAGTGCTCCCCGTGGGCTCCTGCCGCAGGCGCTCACAGGGCAGTTCGGCAAAGGGTCCCCGGGACGCTGAGAGCAAGAGCAGCAAGAGGGAGAAAAACTCAGAGCTTCTGTGCTTCCGAGAAAACCACCAAGGAAGTGAAAAAAGACCATCCACAGAATGGGGCGCACATCTGCAAATCGCTGCTCTGGTGAGGGGCTTAGATCTAGACCAAGCACACGTAACTCCACAGTAAAAAAGACATAACCCAACTCAGAAATGAGCCCAAGATCCGAACAGACGTCTCTCCGAGGAACACACACGAATGGCCGATAAACCCACGGGAAGACACTCACTACCAGCTGCGCAGGCACGGAACACACGAGACCACAAGACGCCGCTCCACACCCGCAACACCGGCGTGAGTAAAACAGTGAGATGGGCACCACTGACGACGGGCACCAGCGGGGACGGGCGGCAGCCAGGACGGGACCAGCGGGGACGGGACCAGCAAGGACGGGCAACAGGGACGGGACCAGCGAGGACGGGACCAACGATGAGGGGACCAGCAGAGACTGGCACCAGAGAGAACGGGACCATCGAGGAAGAAACCAGCAGGGATGGGACCAGCAGGGACGGGGACCAGCCAGGATGGGACCAGAGAGGACGGGATCAGCAGGGATGGAGACCAGTGGGGACCGGGACCAGCCGGGACGGGACCAGCAGGGACGGGACCAGTGGAGACAGGCAACAATCAAGATGGGACCAGCGGGGACAGGGACCAACGGGGGACAGGACCAGCGGGGATGGGACCAGTGAGGACAGGCACCAGCGAGGACGGGTACCAGCGGGGATGGGACCAGCGGGGACAGGGCCCAGTGGAGACAGGCAGCAGGCCAGGACGGGACCACCGGGGATGGAGCCACCGGGGACAGGCACCAGCGGGGATGGGAGCAGACAGGAAGGTACCAGCAAGGATAGGGACCAACACGGACAGGGACCAGAGGAGACAGCGACCAGTGGGGATGGGCACCAGCGGGGACGGGACCAGTGGGGACAGGAGGACAGGAGAGAGCCTCATAGGATCACTGTGCAGCTCTCACAGGCCCTGTGACTGTACCTCAAGGTATGTCCCCCAGAGAAACCCACACGAGCAGCGCACGTCCACAGCAGCATCATCCACACCTGTGCGCACGAGGAGACCCCCCCCCCGGATGCCCACCCAGAGACCAGCGGGTAAACAGAACGTGCATGTGGCCAAGACAAGGGCGGGCGCTCGGACGCGGCTGTGCGGCGCGGTGACCGCAGACAAGGGTCTGCGGCGGTGAAGGACCACACACCGCCCACACCGCAGGGTCCCAGCCGCGCACCGCAGGGCAATGCCGGGAAGAGAGGAGCTCAGCAGGTGCTCCGGGGAGAAGGGCCGGGGGCGTCTTCTGGGGGTGATGCGCACGTTCTGAAACGACTGGGGCCGAGAGCCGCAGGCCCAACCGCGCTCAACGCTTCTCCGCGTTCCACCTGCGCGGCCCGTCGCGCGCAAGAACCGGCGGATGGCGGTTTCAGAAGCCGCACGTGTGCTCCTGAGCCCGGGGAAGCGCGGTACCTCCAGAGTGTCCGGGAGGACAGAGTCTTCCGCCTGCTGCAGCGACGCATGCAGGCTGTGCTTCCCCTGCAGACTGTCGTTGTCCTTCTGCAGCCTGGCCAGCTCGTCCGCCACCTGCTCCCGCGACCGCAGCAGCACCGCCTGCAACACATGCCAGAGTCGCCGCCGCTGCAGCCAGGGGACACCGAGCCCTGGGTGTCCCCACCAGGGGACGGCGGGGCCGGGCGCGCGGGGACACTTGGCACGACTGCCGCCCCGCCCGGAGGGGCTCCTCCCTCTCGAGGACGCAGACAGGAAGAAGCGTCTGAGCCCAGGCTCCCGGTCTCCACGGGCAGCGGAGAACTCAGGACCCCTCCCCACTCGCCTGCAGCCGCAGACCCCGCAGCAGGGGCTTCGCTCAAACAGAGCACCTGTGGGAGCGCACACCGCACCACCCCGTCTCCCCACCAGCTGGGACAGCCGAGCAGCACCGACTCCCTTGGACAGAGTCCACGTCCGTGCAGTCAGCTCAGGGTCCCTGCGCACGGCCCAACGGCCACGCGTGCTGCAGTCGGCAGGAGGACCCCTGCTTGGAACTAGGGGCACCTGAGCAGCTCGTTCCTAAAATGGGACCAGCGCCCACGTGTGTTTGCACACCGACGCACAATACAATTGTAGGTATTTAATGAGGATGTGAATCATTATAAAAATTATCTCAGCTACTCTGAGCATATGATAAAATTCTACACAAATATCTGACTTCTAACTTGACCCGGTCATTCTACTTGCACACGTGTGTAAACAGACCGTGCGCTCCAACACTCCGTTAGCAGCCGCGGCTCTACACGAGGCATGTGCTGCACAGGGGGACACAGAGACGAAAGCTGGAGCCCATCCCGGACAAGCTCACAGTGCAGGGGAGGAGAGCCTGGCAAAGCAACAACCCCAGGGAAGTGCGAGCACTAGAACAGGGGATGGGGGCAGCAGGGGTAAAAGGACAAAGCGGTTCCAAGGGGAGAGGCTAAAGGTCATTTCGCATGGAAGGGGACTGCTGCATCCGGAAGGACAAAGGCCTCTGGCAGGCATGGGCGGTCACGCATCAATCTCGGTTCATTTTGCGACTCTGATCTTCAGGCCTGAAGCAACTGGGCTTACGCTCCCCTTTAGCCCTTTCACAAAATATGAGCATCCCACTCTCTCTGGGACATGAAAAGGGGGAAAGAACGTGTAGAGCTGCTACTTTTGTAAAGAGAAAAGCATGAGGATACACCAAAAATAAATTAAAATGATCCTATAAGTATGAACATTTATCCACTTTTATAGTTTTATGAACCATGTTGCATGCCCCCCCCAAAAAGCAAATCAAAAAAGAAAAAAAGGGAAACCCAGAAATGTAACACGCACAGACACCAACGGAGCTCACCCTGTACGGAAGTGGTAACAGAACCACAAAGGAAGTAGTTAACTCCAGCAGCTTTGGAAACACAGCAGGTGCACTGTGAATCCTCAGCTGGGATACATTCTAAGAGCAAGAAGTGCTACAAAGAATCACGGAAACTCACTCAATGCTCTTGCTGTTGGTGGCACTAGGCGGTCACTCGGAAACTGTGGTGTCCCCGCCCTAACCAGGTGACGGCCGCCGCCGCACAGCAAGCCCCCTGCTATGCAGAGCTTCCCCACAGACTCAATGCGTCTCTGTGCTGCTCGTGCCCAGATGTCTAACCTGAATCGAATCACACGGGAATAATCAGACACGTGATTCTAGGGGGCAGCTGCTCTGGGCTCTGCAAAAATGCTAATGTCACAAAAGAACAAAAAAAACCACCACCAAACTGGTAGGTGACTGTTCTACATTATCAGAGATTAAAAGAGAGTAAAGTGACAGGACAGCAAAAGACAATATGTTACCCCTGACTGGTTCTTCCACCAAACAATGAGAATAAAAAACTGAAACCGCCCCCACGAAGAACCGCACGCTTTGGCGACCCTGGTCCCATTTTAAGGGTACGAGAACAGCACTGTGCTAGAGGAGAAGCACCCCTCCGCTCTCCGGAGACACTCAAGTACTACGGAGCGGCGGTGCCTGCAAATGATTTCCAAGTGGCTGAGACAACACACACACACACACACACACACACACACACACACTCGCGCACACTCGCGCACACAGATGGGAGAGATGGAGAAGCCTCGGCAGTGCGTGTGCAGGTGTGGCCCAACACTGACAGCTGGGAGCGCCCCCCGAAGACGTCAGGAGCGCCCGTTCCATGAGCTGCTAGAGACAGACACTCTCCCAGACGCTGCTGGGGGAACACGGAGCATGGCGCAGGCATGGCCACACCCGCTCCTGTGTGGAGGGGCAAAGAAACGGAGTCTCTCTCCCTCACTCCGAGAACCTGTGAAGGTCACGTCAAGAAAGCGGTCGGGCAGCGGACGGAGCGCGCAGGACCCCAGCCTGCCTTCGAACACGTCTCTGGTCACCTGCGACGTGTGCGTTTTAAGCGGCGTCCACTCGGGGCGTGTGCGCGGGCCGACGAGGCTAAGAAGACAAGCAGGCGGCGACGAGGGAGGACGGAGGAGGGAGGAGGTGGGCGCAGGGACGCTGTCGGCATTCAGCAGCGGTCTCTGTGCTGACAGTTACCGTGTCGTACCCTCTGATCGAGGAGAAGCTACGAACGTCCCTGGTCAAGGGTCAGAATGAGACGCTCAAGAGACCAGGGCTAGTATTTCGGGACCAGCTCCAGAGGCGCTCAGACGCTGACCCGACGCCAGCCAAGAACAAAGCCCTGCCGCGCCCAGACAACCGGAGGCCTTTCCCCATCACCGCGGCCGAGCAGGACGAGAGGCGGCTCTGGGATCGTCCCGGCTCCGCCAGCTCGGCCATCGTGCACAAAGGGCCATCGGCGTCGGGTTCCAGCTTCAAGGGAACGGAAGCACAGGCGAATGGAGCCGGCCCGGTGAGGAAGGAGGCCCCGTCCGGGGAGCTACTCTGCAGGCGTCCCAGCAGCCCTTCTTCCAGAAGCTGTCTGCCCCAGCCCTCAAGACGGACAGACGCGCCCCCCGCGGCACCGCAGCGATGGCGCCCGTGTCAGTGGCCGGGAGCCCCGGGGGCCTGCTTTCGGTGAGGGAGCGGCTCGGGGCAGGTACGGGACGGTTCGAAGGCTCCAGCTGCTGGGGCTGTGGGGGATGTCGACGTCCACCTCGTATCTGAGCCCACCAGCAGCCCAGAGCTCACCCTACTGAGGCTGCCCAAGTCAGAAGAGGAAAGTAAGTTAAAGGCCCCAGTGGATTTCGTTGGGAGGCAGGGTTAGAAAAGGAGAGGGGGCGCCTACGGCCATACCACCCCGAGCGCGCCCGATCTCGTCTGGTCTCAGAAGCTAAGCAGGGTCGGGCCTGGTTAGGACTTGGACGGGAGAAAAGGAGTGGGGTCCTCACATAACCTCGTCTGTGACCGACGTTGCTTCAGCCCCGGAGAGCCGAACAGCGGGGCCACTGGGCCAGGGACACAGCCCCAGCAAAGAGGGTCTCACGACAGAACAAGAAAAGAATCTCTTCAACACGGTTCATGCTAACTTAAATGTCAACTTACCATCTGCTCCTGAACATCCCTTTTCGCCTGGGAAAAGCCCTGCTGTAACTCGTCAAGTAAGCTCTCGGACGCCTGGGCTCTCAGGGCAAGTGCGGAGATCTTAAAAGACAAAAGCGCACACACACAACGTCGTTAGGGAGCTGGCGATTCTGACGGGAGCCCTCGCAGCCCCGGCTCATCTCACTCCCAGAGCAGATGTTGGTTTGTTTGTCACAAGCCATCGTCACTCATGACACGGATGTGCGCGCCTCTGCGGGGCCTCAGGGCAGTGCCCGGGCTCGCGCACCACCGTGCACGGACAGCGCTGCTGGGCTCTCCGGACTTCGATGACAACCCATGTGGCCTCACAGTACCCTGTAAGGAGCTTCTAGGAAAAAAAAATAAATTCTGAAACTCTGTCAATTAAAAAAAAAAAACAAACCACAGTGTAAAGGACAAATAAATTTTCTCTGAACTAGCTTCAGGCTTCAAGATGATTTACTTCAAAGCAATAAACACATGATTAACATCACTGAACTCTCAACTCCCTTCGACTTAATGTTCCTGAGACGGGTCCTGTGAGACTCGGGGAGAGTTGGGGGCTCGCACGTAGCAATGAAAAAATAGAGCAACACACATGTTTAGACACTGAAAACATGACTATCCGCTCCCAGTAACGGCAGATCAGGCCGTGGGACCCAACCTTCCTATTTGGAATTAGGAAAACCAAATAAAAATAGGAACAATATCTACTTGAAGGCCCTGGAGGAGACAGCAAAAAAGACAGAGCGCCCCGGAGCAGACAGAGGACAGGTGGAGAGTCAAGCGGCATTTAGAAGAGCTCTTCCCTAGAAGCACAGGCTGGTTCCAAAAGAGACACACATGATACCACAAAGCTCAGTGCCCCCGGGTAGGGGCAGAGATGAGAATCCAGAACCCACGATGCAAAGGGAGCCAAGGACTGGGTCCCCAGAGGGTGACATCGAGGAAAAGGGAAGACTTTAACCCGACATTCACACCTTTATATATTCCCAATTCCTGTGACTGGATGATGGTGGTCCAGGATTGTGAGGACCACTAGTTGCCTCTCATCAGGAAAATGGTTTTGTTTGTTTGGTTTGTTTTTTTTTTAAGAGTTTTATTTATTTGAGAGGGAGAGAAGGAGCAGTGGAGAGCAGCAGAGGCAGAGGGGGAAGCAGGTTCCCTCCAAGCAGGGAGCCCGACGTGGGGCTCGATCCCAGGACCCTGAAATCATGACCTGAGACAAAGGCAGAGGCTTAACCCATTGAGCCACTCCGGCGCCCCACTTTTTTTTTTTTAAGATTTTATTCATCTATTTGACAGAGAGGAAACAAAAGCAGGAGAAGAGGAAGAGGGAGAAGCAGGCTTCCCGCTGAGCAGGGAGCCTGACTCAGGGCTCGATCCCAGGACCCTGAGATCATGACCTGAGCCAAAGGCAGATGTTTAATTCACTAAGCCACCCCGGTTTGTTTGTTTTTTTTAACATTTTCACATATCTAGCACTCAAGTAAAAATGCACAAAGATAGGATAAAAATAAAAATAAATAACACAGGTAATACAAACACACCTAAAATGAGTCCAGATTTGGGAATTATTAGAGACAGACTGTATCTGACCTGTCCAGAGATTTAAAAGGCAGAATTTAGACCTACCGGAGAACTGGGAAAAACTGGAAAGTAACCAAAAGGATATGATAAACAGAAAAGAAAATCAACCGTCTTAGTTAAAAATTTCAGTGGATGCGTTTTAACAGATGAGACCCATCTGAAGAGAAAATGAGTGAGCTGTAAGACAGAGCTGAAGAAAATGAACAAAGACAAAAACGTCAGAAAATACAGAAAAGCCTTAAAAAGCCACGGAGAGACTGTGGGCGGGTCTAACACGCGCTTCTGCAGAGGTGCGGCCCTGGAGGCGGAGAGCCAGCAGGGCCACGCGTCCGCCGCAGACACACAGGGGTGCCGGGTGCCGGACAGCGTGTGTTCGCAAAAGCCACGGGCCAGAAATGACACCGCACCCTCCACCGCGGATCGCACGCACGGGGCCACCTCCCCGTCACAGAAGGACGCGCAGGAACCTCTCCCCACGGACGCGCCCTGGGGTGCACAGAGGCCTCCCAGACGGAGGGACCTGACAGAGCAGCCGACGACAGGCTTCCGTCTCCACGCGCCGCGCGGCCCACAGTGCGGGGCACCAGAAGCCCGCCTGCCTCTCGGTGCGGCCACGCAACAGGGCACGCCGCGTCACGAGTTCCACGTCCCGATCCAGCTGAGGACCTCCCTGGCACATTTTTCACACGTTAAAATCCATCCAAGTTTACATGTGAGATTTCTGCTTGCTGTAGGTAATGTCTCAATAAAAGCAAGTTTTTAAAAAAACACATAATAATGGCTGAGAATATTCCAAGTATGGTGTAAGACATCCATTCAGAAATCCAAGAAACCCTGTGAGAACCCCAGACAGCAGAAGTAGGAAAAGATACACCGACGTGCAGCCCAGTGAAACTGCTGAAAACGAAAGCCACAAAGAGCATCCTTAAAACAGCCAGGGGACACATTTTACCTAAAGGAGCAACAGTGAGACGCCCACGGACCTCTTAGGGAAACTCGGACGCCAGAGCGCTGAGCGGTTGCTCACCTTGGCCCGCAGCCGGCCAAGCACCCTTCTTGGACTAAGGTGGGATTAAGAAGGTCGATCTGACGGACAAGAATATGGACGAGCACAGACTTCCAAGATGCACGAGGCCCACGGCGGCCTTTCTCCACCCTGATCACAACGAAAAACTCTGGATAAATACGAAAGCTACCCAAGGACTGAAAAATAAGCAAAAGCAGTCGAGGGAAGAAAGCAGAGGAAGAAGCAACCCCTCGGGGGTGAACCTGTGCTCACACGAGCGCTCACTCTAACAAAATCTTTAAAAATAATAATAAAATAAAATAAAAAGCATCACTGCCGTCAGAAAGATCTGTGTGTGCAGCAGGAAAACCTACTGAAGGTAGAAAACGCGAGCCCGCTGACAGCCACGGAGCACACAGCTGCGCTTCCCAGCTCCGGAGCGCCGGCCGCAGAAAGCTCGGGAAGGGAACTTGACTCCCCGAGCAGACTGAGAGACCAGGGCTGGGGTCCCGGAGCCACCGCCCACGTACCTGGTGGCTGGCGTCGTGGGCGCTGCGGCTCAGGGCGGCCTCCAGCTCCTGCCGCTCCCGCGCCGCCCTCTCCAGCTGCTCGTGCGCCTGCCTCAGCATGGCCTGCAGCTTCTTCACCTGCGGGCGGCAGACGCCGGTGCACACGCAGCTCCCGCGGGAGCCTCCGTGCGCTACAACAAAGGCCCTGCTTCCAGGAATTTTAAAGAGCTCGTCTTTTGTCCTCCCGAGAAACAGCACGCGGGCTGGGCAGCCGGCCTCACACGCGTGCTCTCCTGCGGGAAGGTCGCTCTCCCTCCCGCCCCTTACTCTGCTCTGTCCGTGGCCTCCCATCGGCACCCACTGCTAACACGAAGCACCTTCCCTGAGACCCAAGTCAACGGGTGTTATTTCCCTACTTGGAATTCCTAAACACGTCCCAAGGCCCTCAGGGTAGAATTCAGGTGCCGGCCTGATTTCAGGAGGCGCTCCCCGGTCACCACACCCTGCCTGCCCTCTGCAGCGTCCTCTCCCCTCCTGCTCCCCCACACAGCCCTGAGCTGGCCATGCTTCCGGAACACAGCGCTCCCCCTCCGTAGGTGTTCCTCTGTGCACCTCCCCCGTCCCTGAACACCCTCTCCCGTTTCTTCTCCCGATTTTCACTCCGGCTCTAGAGCGCACCTAGCTCGAGCGTCACCTTGCCTGAGCGCACCGCGAGGCCCTCCCGCGTCTCTAGAAACGGTGGTCTGCGGGAACCAGCACACACGGAGGAATGAATGGCGCTGGCATCTGGACGTATCAAGCCATCCTTCTAACCTGCTTATCTAATTTTAAGAGAACTATGGACATGGTCTTTACAATAATCCAACAATTTGGAAACAGAAGAAAAAATCATCTTTTCCTCCCACGTCCTCTCACAAGCCCACTCTCCTGAGACTCCCCTTCCCTAAGTGTCCTCAAGAATTCGCAGTCAGACACGCTACTTGGGGAGGGACCTGCCAGTCCCCACTCACAATCCATCAGGTCTCAACTTCTGTGCCCCTGAGAACGGACCCTCATCCGTTCAAACAAGTCTGTGGCAAGAAGTGGGCGACAGCATGGAAGAGTCCACGTAGGGTTAAGAGGATGTTCTTGGGAGCTTCCCGCCAGCGCAGCACCAGCGCCCGCCCCCCCTTCCCTCCCCCCCCAACCCCGCGAGCCCCTCTACAGGGGGCGCTCCTGAGCAGCCCACCGGCCGCCGCGGGCAGAGGGGCAGGCGCCGGGATCCCGGGTGCTGCTGTCTCTCCAAGAGCCCGGCCGGCGCGGGAACAGGTGAGCCAAGGGAGCCCGGACAAAAGGTCCTGGTGTGCCCCCGCGGAATGCAGCGGGCGTCCCGGAGGTCACACGGATGTATGTCCCCAAGCGAAGGGAGGAAGGAAGCCCTTATTTCCGCGCGTCGGGGGGGAAGGACGCCACCGGCCTCCGGTCTCGCGGGAAACTCACCTGGTCTCTGGTCTCCGCCTCCTGAACCTGAATGCCCTGCAGCTGCTTCTCGTAATTGCAGCACATGTCGCAGCGCCGCCCGAGTTTGTTCCCCGCGTTATGAACCTGGAGGCACCAGAACGACCCTTGTCAGGCAGAGCAGGTCGTTCCTGCGTCGTTCCACCCACGCTACCCGGAGAGCCCGGACGGGGTAAACGACGTCGTCACAGATTTACGGCAACACAGCGTGGGGTTCTGACACGGTGAACGCCAACACGAGCATGAGAGGACGCCAAAGGCCCCGAGACACCGCGCTGCAGGAGGGCATGAGGCCACGGTCCCAGGCCGAGAGCCACACGCCGTCTATGAGGGGCTGCGGGCGGGGAACCAGCGCCCACGGGCCGCTCCCCCGGCTCCAAGCACAAGCCGCCGTCCGGTCAGCTACACGTCCTGTGTGCGACCGAGGCTCCACTCAGAGCTCAACACTCCTTCCAGAGACGGGACCCTGAGAGAGAAAGCGCTACAAGTCCGAGAACCTGGCCTCCCCATCTCCCTGCGCACAGTCACCAGGAAAGCCTGCACGACTCCGTGGCCCGAGACAAAGCCCTCACCTGTGAGGGGGAACCACGTCCCTGGAACACAGGCCCCGTGAACCTGCGAGCCACTGCGCAAGGCGTCAAGTTTGCTCCTACTCGTCCGTCTGAGTTTGCAAACACGTCCGGGAGGAAAATGAACCTCCTGAAACGTCACCTTCTTCTCCCTCCCAACGTGCACTCGCACACAGACTGCTGACAAGATCGCAAGGAGTGACGACAGAAGGGGTCTCGGAGATCACCAAGCCTGGCGACAAGCGCAGAGCAAGCACGTTCCTCCAGCATGAAGCTGCCTGCACGCCGCTTCGGGGACACTTGGGGGAGGTGGCGGTGCCGCACAGCCACAGCGATCAGCCAGTCGGTCCCAGAACTCGGGCAGACGGCCGCTCGCAGCGACATGTGCGTGCAGGGACCCCAGGGCTATCACGTGAACGGACAATCCTATGGCCATCCGGTGTCCCACAGCCGGAGCGAGCGGGAGAAAGGCAGGAAGATGGCTCACCTCTTTCTGCAGGAGATTCCATTCGGTCTCGCTGACCAGGCGGTAACCACTGGGGGACACATAAGCACTTTCCACGCCCTGGGTGACGCTAGAGAGGAGAGACGCGGTCTCCTCCTGCTCGGGCGTCATGGCCTTGATGGCTCTCTCCTGATCTTTGGTCAACATGAACCCACTCGGCATCTGCAGCGACCCAAGGGACGCCGTGTCGAAGTTCTCCGGCGCTGAGTCCGCTCCCACCAGCGGCCCAAAGTCCGACTCGTCCAGGTTGCCGGCAGATTTTGCTTTGCAGTTGTAGCCCAACGCTCTGCACTGCAGCGAGCCGGAGGTCCCCAGGCTGTCCGTAGACTGCGCCCTCCTGAGTCCGTCCTTAAACACGTCCGCGTCCGACTTGCCGAACGGGTCTGCAGATGGCAACAGCAAGTCCGCGTCCAGCGAGTGCGCGGAGCCGTGGGCGCTGTCTAGGTGCTCCTGAAACGTGACAACACACACGGCCGAGTCAGGCAATGCACTCCACTGCAGAGACGGGAGCGAGCGCATTGCAGACGCGCCTGCCACACGCCACTCTGCAGCGTGCTCCCTCCCCAGTCCCGGGACATTCACCGAGTGTCCTCTGTGTGCTGGGCCCAAGCCAGGCGGTCCCCAACCCCCGCACGTGCACAGCTCACGAGACACAGCGAGCCGGCGGGCAAAACACCGCACGGCGTGAGACGGCAGGCTCACGCTCTGGGCTGAGTGCTCCGGGGGCTCGAGGTGCGGGCTTGAGGCCAGGCAGGAGTCGGGGAAGGGCTCCCGGAGCTCCGTGCTGGGTACGCCCACAGGGAGATGCCCCCCCAACACAGGGAGCAGAAGCTTTAGACAGAGGCCGGAGACTGACCGCCGCAATGAGAACTAAAGTCACAGCAGCAGCTCACAACCCTACGATGGGTCTATGGACCGGAGGGGCTGCTGAGGGCAGAGCCCAAGAAACACCGATTCCATCCGCGCTGCGGCTGAAAAGAGGAAGGAGTAGCCTGAGAGGGCTGCAGTGAGAATGACCTAGGGCGCTGGCACGAGACATGAGCACGTGAAGTCTGTTAATCCTGTTTCTTTGTTTCTATGTTTTACGATGTTTTTCCCATTCTGAGGACCTTGCTGGCCAGAGAGAGACTGGCCCTCCAAGCCACCTGATTCCTGCGATTAATACCCAAGTAGCCTAAGAACACGCCTCGCACATACACCCGACCCATCCCGTGTCCAGCCCAGCCACCTCCTTTACCTGCCCTCCCTGCCCACACCAGTTCGCCCCCACCCCTAAATCGACCAGGCGCCAGGCACGGGGAAACGGAGGAGACACTGCACCGACGTCCACCGGGATTCCTCCAACCAGCCCGCCCTGCGCAGCCCCACCACTGCCCTCCAAGTCCCCAACGCCTGGGGCCCGTGTTGTCCCCCTTCCTGCTCCTGCCTCGTGACCCAACGTTGCTGTGTCTGCACGTGGCTCTGCATGGTGTGCGTGACTCGCTGTTAGGGACACCGTGAGCAACATTACACTTTCCTTCCAATGACGCGGACCCGCAGGCCTGGGCACAAATCAACCAGGATGGGATTATGGGGCCTTTATATGCCAGCGATTCAATACCGCTTGTGGAAAACATTCAGGGATGTACCAAAACCTCCAAGACAGATTTCAGTGGAAAAAAATTTACATAAAACATTATGTAGATGGAGCGCCTGCGTGGCTCAGTGGGTTAAAGCCTCTGCCTTCGGCTCAGGTCATGATCCCAGGGTCCTGGGATCGAGCCCTGCGTCGGGCTCTGCTCAGCGGGGAGCCTGCTTCCCCTCTCTCCCTGCCTCTCTGCCTACTTGTGATCTCTGTCTGTCAAATAAATAAATAAAATCTTTAAAAAAAAAAACATTATGTAGAGTTACAATATGGGTCACGTTTAAAAAGTGAAAACAGAAACACACATGTTAACTCTGGGAACAGAAAAGAAAATGGAAGCAGAGCTACGCAGTGTCACCTTTGGGCAAGGGGACCACCCAGAAGCTATCCTTGTTTCCCAAGACTTTTCTGTACTTTCCACATTTCCCACAGCAAACACACATTGCTTTTATAATGAGAAAAGGATCCTCTACGCATCAGGCTAAAGAAGATATCGGGTCCTACAAATTTTCATCATCTTTAGCCACAAAACTAAGTCTCTGAAGCAGCAACTATGAACTTTACATCAACAGGGGAAAAGTAAATCGTCATGAGCCTCAATACAAGTGTTTTCCACAAAGTGTAAAAAATCCGATCTGAAAATCTAAAATACACTTCGAGTGTCAGAAAATATTCTTAAAACGCCTCACTGTGTAACAAATCTCCCTTTCCTGTTTTCCTGCTAAAATATTTTCTGAAAAGTCTGAAACGTTTTCAAACATTCCTGCCCACAAAAACGACGTAACACTTGGCAGTACCCAAAAACTGAGACACTCTCCTGGGAGTCTGACCACTTGAAAAAGGCACAGCAGAATCAGGCCAAGTGGTTCTCAGCGTACGACCCAAAACAAAGAATGCAGAAAAACAATTACATCATCCTTGTCAGTGTGCACTGGGATATTTTTAAAACGTTGACGTCCAGCCACCCCTAAATGTGGAAACCTAAGTGACCAGGGAGCAGATCACAGAGGGCTGAGCGTCCACGTGCCAACCACACAGACACAGGGAACCCCTCAAGGTGGGAACAGACCCTGATCCAATCCGGCTGGGAGACGGGGCAGGGCAGGGGCCAGTGGGAGCGAGGCACGTGAGCTCGGGGCAGGGGGACAGGTCTGGCTATGAGGACATGGGGAGCATGGGAGGCACTGAAGGTCCCCCAGAGGCGAAGGCCCTTCTGTGCCACGCTGGGGGCCCAGAGGCTGGGGCCTTCGTTCTTGTCCCGAAAGCGGGAACAGGGAGCCCGCGTCCTGAAGGTGAGCAGGAGGACCTCAGCGGCCAGCGAGCAGGGGAGGTGGCCCGGCGACAGAACAGGACGGCGACTGTGGCTGGAACGGCGAGCAGTGGGAGGTGAACCCTCGCCGTGCCAGTCACGGGAGTCCGTGTGCTCTGAGGAGGGGGCCTGGCTGCAGCTGCACTCACCACAAGGGAAGGGGACGATAATGCTGGGGGCGCTGCGGGCCGACAGGCTGCAGACAGGAAACCCGATGGGGAGGCCCCGGCGGCCACGGGGAGGGCGCGGGAGGGCGCGAGAGGCCCCGAGGCCACGGGAGCACCACTCTCCACACCCGGGGCTCCCCACCCCACCCGCCGCCGCCGGCCTCACCCGCTGTCCTCACAGCCCACGGCCTCAGACCGGCTGACGCCCAAGCATGTGCTGTGGGGAGTTTGGTGCCTCAGGACAGAGCTTGTCTTCTGAGAAAAACCCAAAGCACTGGCATCAGCTACTAGTCATCCCCGAAAAGATCCTGCAGGTGGCCCTGCAGTCCCCTTCTACTGCTCTGATCCAGGAACCACTGCAAGCAAGAGTGTCTAAGCCACCGAGCACCAGGAGAGGACCCCGTGTCTCCGGAGCGCTCCCTGCCAGCTCGCAGATGTGGGGAGACACGGCATCTCCGTTGTATCTCCTCGGACGCTCGGCCCTGCGCGCGCGCACACGGTCACGTCGTGGCCACAGCGACCTTGACAACAGCGTCACCCTACCTCCTCGTTGGACAGCTGGGCCGAAGGCTCCTCGTGCGGGAAAGCACACGCTGCCAGGGCTCTCCCCTCCTCCTCCGCGTCCGCTCGGCCGGGGTCCTTCCGCTTGTGGAATCTCTGCTGCTCGTCCTCCTCCTAAAAGTTAAGGAAAACAGACATGGACGTCACCCCAGTGACCGGCACCTCGCGGTTCATTCACTCCGCAACCACTCCGAGCACATAAAGAGCGCAGAGAATTACGGGAAAACCGGACGCTCGTGGCTCTTCGCTGTGCCCCCACGTCAGGACGTCGGTCCTAACAGCTTTCCCACCACGGGCCCAGAGCGCGGAGCCCGGCCTGGAGGAGAAACCAGGAAACCGCTTCCAAGAAGCCCGCGCAAAAAGAAAACACCACGAAACAGCCAGGCCTTCACCGGTCCCCAGGGCTGTGCGCGGACGCTCCTGCCGACGCCAGCAGCACGCAGGCGGGCGCGGCTCCTGGAAACCGGGACAAGTTCACGTGAGACGCAAAAGCAACGGCTGAAGTTCATGTACTGCTGCACGACCAGACGAGCAGGCCCCTCAGTGCCCCCCGCCACGGCCTGGTGCGTGGGGACACGGCCACGGCACCTCACAGGGCGGGGGTGGGGGGGCACGAGCTTCTGCAGGAGCAGCGCCACCCGCTCTGCAGGAGCAGCGGAACGGGCCGAGAAGCACCCCTGCTGGCTCTGGAACAGGCGGCGGGGGGAGTCTGCCAACCGGGGGCGGGGCGGGGCGGGGTGGGGTTCCAGGGGCAGGGAGGCGGGCGCACGGGGATCCCCAGTGCCCTGCCGTGGCTGGGAAGAGGGCAGGCACGGGAAGAGGGGGACGCGGGCTTCGAACCTCGGATCTGCCGGCAGTCCGCGCCGCAGCTGGGGCGTGTCAGCGTGCCTGCTCTGGGAGCTCAGGCTGGAAGCGTTAGAGGCAAAGCCTTAGCACACGCGGACACGCGAGAAAACCTCGGCGGGCGTTAGCAGCGGCCCTCAGCGAGCAGCGGCAGCGTTTCGACTGTGGTGACGGACAGCAGTCCAGAACCTCAGCCTGAGCTCGCTGTGTCCGCCCACACGGACGAGGAATCGCCACGACTAGAAGACCGGAGTTATAGAAAGGATGGAACTTCCGACCCAAATCCAACCTAAGCCCTACAAGGCAGTCTGAACGTCTACGGCACCTAGAAAAGCTCCCACGTGGCTCTCCGGGGGAGATCTCTGCTCCCGCGCCACCCGGGGAGGCTGGGACACACCACTGTCAGAGACGAAGAACACAGATCACGCGGCCGTCTGGGTGTGGGACGGGGCCAGGGATCGAGGCCGTCACAGTGTGACCACCCCAGCAGTGAGCGAGTGACAGCTCTCCGGTGCAGGGCCAAGGACAGCAAGTTCCACATGCCCTGTGCCAACTACGAACCAACCGGACACCCAATTCCGATCGCGGACACATGCCCGGGAGGACCGCCCTCCACCTGGAGACCGGACGACAGACGCACACGCTCCTCCAAGGGAGGGGCTGGGACAGTCTCCTTCGTCCCTTCCTGTGTACAGCAAAGCATCTGCGACCTCAGATGTATCTGGGTGTTGCTCGTGTCGCTCAGACAGGGTTTCACAAGGTAAGGAGAACGCAGGCTCTCTGGGCACCCTCGGGACTCCTGACCTGCGGCGGCGCGCCGTCCTGCACCGTCACCGTCCAACGAGGCTTTCAGAGCCACGTCACCAAAGACGGGACCTGGATCCACACAATCCCGCAGCCCGGGAGAACCGGACAGCGCTGCGGAGAAAGAGTTTCACAGAACCATGAAACCGCTACGTCCTGCAGCTTCCAAAGAGGACTAAGGCTAAAGCAGTTCTTTCCCCGCAGACGAGGCCCTCTCGGAAGCTAAAAAGCAAAATCCCTCCGACGCAGCTACTGCATATTTGGAAAGGGCGCGGAGGCCCGCGGGCTCGGGACAAGCCTGCGAGGGGACAGGGGGCGCGTCGTCCGCAGCACGGCTCACCTGGTCTCTCTTCTTCAGCTCCTCCACCTGCCGCAGCTGCTCCGCCGTGAGCACGGCCTCCATGCGCTGCATGTCCCGCATGAGCAGACGCTGCGACTCCAGAAACTGGTCGTTGGCCTTCTGCCACGTGTGTTTCAACTGGTTGTGCTGCTGTCGCTCTTGCTCCAAGAGATGACACACTGTTTGGGAACCCCCAATCAGAAACACCGGGTTTTAATGGTAGGCGACGGCCGGGACACAGGGCCCCACGGCCAGGTCCGGCCAGCAGTTTGCCCCAGCTGGGACTCCGCGGCGCACAAGCACCGAGGGGGCAGCCGTCCGCTCGCACAGGCTCGCAAAGCGTGCTCCCAGGAACAGCGACACGTGAGAAAAGGATTTCTGTGCTCAGGGAGCGTTAGAAACCCTGATTAGATGAATTTTTACAGGGTCCTTCACTGCAGGACTTTGCGCTCAGCACCGGTGCTCGTGCCTGTGTTCTCCTGGAGGAGGGTACAGAACACAGCATTTCCCCAACTCCTCTGATCACCAAGTCCTCCCCACAGTGCCACTCACGTGACAAGGGCAGTTCTGGGGAACACCCTTTGGGAGACGCTGCTCTAAAAGCCCCAAGTATTGTAACCGTGACTCAGTGTCTTTAGAGACATTCTGACAAGTCTGTCACCCAGATGCCCCTCCTGAGCCCACACAGCTCTGACGGCTCAGGACAAGGCGAAGGTTCTCTGTATCGGCGGGTACGGCCCCCACGCCCCTGCTTGGCCAGCCTGTACTGACGAACCGGTGGGTGGCATCACCCAGTCACTCAAGCCAGAAACCAGAGACAACCCCCACGGCTGCCGTGCCTCACCCCATCCACCACCCCCGTGGCAGGAGCTATGAGCTCCCTCCGGTGCGGGGGACCAGCCCTCGTCCGCCACTGGCCTCAGACCAGCTCTCACGACTCCCACGACTGGTACGTGTCCTGCCACTGTCTTCGCGCCCTGGCCTGCCCTCCACACCGCTGTCAAACGAACTTAAGTACAAAATCTGTGTGATCACTCTCAAGCTTAAAGCCCTTCAGGAAAGCCAGACACAAGGCCACATACTGTACCATGCCATTTATACGGAAGTCCAGAACAGGTACATCTGCACAGACAGACAGACCAGGGTTGCTGGGGGCTGGGAGGACGAGAGAAAAGGAAGGGACTAGTAGCGAGGACAGAACTTCTTGCTGGGAAACTGTTGTGGCATCAGTGACGACAGTACACAGCTCTGTGAGCACAAGAGCCTTTAAAAGAGTGACCTTCGTGGCATGGGAATGTATCTCCATAAAGCTGTCATTTAAGAAAAACGTGTTGTTGTTTTTTTAAAGATTTATTGATTGATGAGAGACAGAGAGAGAGGGAGGGAGGCAGACACAGAGGGAGAAGCAGGCTCCCCACTGAGCAGGAAGCCCAAAAGAAAAACATTTTCAAAGCCCTTCATAAGCTCCTTCCTGCCCATCTGGTAAAATCCCAAGCCGTCAGCCTAAGGTGACCACAATCTGGCTCCCCTTTCTCCCCTGCCATCCTAACCTTGCTGAATGAATTTCTCCTACTCCTTGACCTTCTGCAGCACGTGCAAATGGCCTTGACCACCAGCTCATCTCTGGCCCCCGGACAAACGCTCACCGTGGGTCAAAGCCCCCTTCACACCTTCTTTCAAGAAGCCCACCCGAGCACGGTCCCCTCCTAGTGCACTTGCGAGCCGGTCCCGGGGAGGCGACAGCACTAACTTAGCTAATTCTCCCAATTCAGGCTGTAAGTCACACGGCTGCTCACGCTGTATCTTCTCCATTAAGTACTAGTTTTGGTGTGAGTGTTTCCAGACAGAAATTATGCCCTTGCTCGTTAATGAAACTTCTCAGATACTTTCCAGATAGTTAGGAAGGCTTGGGGCACGTCATTTAAACAAAGAGTCCTACTTCTTTGGATGCTCTCAGAGTCCGCGTGTCTTTTTGATGCAGCACGTGCTTCCTGAAAACCAAAGACCTGCTCAAACTTTGGGTTAGTCTCCTAACATTTTAAGAAATAATACTGTGGGCTGACAGAATTTCACCTTTCCACTATTTGGGGGGAACACCCCGAACACGCAAGCCTCAATTACCGACGGAACAGCTGTGTGTCCCTCGGCCCCTGGCAGACTTAGTGTTCACCGCAGGACTCTCACCCAGTCCTAAACTCGCCTGTGAAAGGGCTCCCAGTACAACACACAACGCGCACAAGGCCCCAGGGGTCCATGCATCTAGAGGAGGAAAATGGTAGATGTGTGTGACCACTAACCTCTCTCTGAAAATGTATCGCTTCCTGTAAAGACCCGCAGTACGGGCAGCCCAGCCCAGGAAGGAGGACAGCACCTGCCACCTGGCAGCCAACGGAAGACGGAGCCACTGCCCTGTCTCCACACGATGGCCGCAGGTACCCCCCCACGGCCCCGACGCGCGGCACTGCTTCCACACTGCAGCCGTGACCAGCCCCGCCACCAAACCTTGGCCGTGAGCGCATCAACAGAGCGGCACACTTGTTACTGCACCGGAAGATCACAGTCACTTACGTTTTCATTACTGTTTCATAAAGCAAGAGTTTTCTTTTCTATTTTCTATTCCGGGGATTAAAAACCGTATCCTAAGGGGGTTTCACAAGACTGCCGAAGGAGTCCGTGACACAAGAAGGTTAAGAACCCCAGGGAAGGGATGCCTGGGGGGCTCAGCTGGTGAAGCGTCTGCCTGCGGATCAGGTCATGATCTCAGGTCCCGGGATCGAGTCCCGGGTCCAGCTCCATGCTCAGCGGGAGTCTCCCTCTCCCTCTGCCCCTCCACCAGCTTGTCCTCTCTCTCTGACAAATAACTAAAATCTTAAAGAAAGAAAGAAAGAAAGAAAGAAAGAAAGAAAGAAAGAAAGAAAAAACTATCTTTATTTTAATGGGGAAAAGATAAGCCTTCTTCCCTAGGCCAGAGGAAAGAGTCCATTTCTGTAGAACTCCGCCACCAGGCCGGAGGTCAAAACCGTCCCTCACAAACAGGGACGCTACTTGAGGCCGCCGGAACACACTGCCTGCCCACTGTCCACCTTCACTCTTGCTAATCCACCTCCATCAGAGTGAGTCTGGGGGCAAAAGCCGTTTAAGCAGACCTTCCAGCCCTCCTGTCTTTCTGCCCAGAGCTCATGCCCGGTGAAGTGAATCCTGGAGTCGAGGACAGAGGAGCTGCTAACGACCCATGTATCTCGAGGGGCCCCCATGGCTCCAGCCCCTCAGGAGAACATTCGAGCCACACGCAAAACTTCAAGTGCATCACCGTTACGTTGGAGTCTGGGATTTGTTACTGGTTTTAATCAGTACCGATTGTCCTTAGAGACGAGACTAGAAAGACACAGAATCCGTGCTCACCCTCATGCAATTCCTTCCGCAGCTTCTCCGCGTCCTCCTGCAGGACGGACTTCTGAGTGTTCAGAACGGCCACGTACATCTCCAGGTCGGTCCTGCAAGATTTCTCAGCTTCCAGATAATGATTCAGTTCCTTCACCTGAAACAAAACGCCGTTCTAGGAAACGAAAACCCACGGCACTTTCTGCTGCGGGTATGCTGGTAAGTTCTGGATGCGCTGGAAAATAACTGACACGTCTATTTATGATCTATTTACGTTCTACGTACAATTTAAAAAGTTAAGTTGAAATTTTTAGTGACACAACAGACACATAGTTGCTACAGAAAAGTAGGAAAGCAACATGGTTAACAGTCGCGTCGCCGAGGGACTACACAACGGAGAAGACATGTGACAACTCGTCTCAAAAAGCTCCTCGCGTCCCAAAAAGCTAGCTCTAATCTGCGTTCCCAGAGCGGCATGTACCTCGACTCATTCCGTCACAGTCTCAGTAACACTGCGTCACGCGGGGGTCTTTAAACAGTAAGTAATTCCTAAAGATAACAAGTAGTGCCACACTCTTGTAAATGTGCTTTTCTTTGATTTCTGGTGTAGTAGTTCCAAATGCCTTGACTTTATGAAAAGGGCCCATCTTCATGGACACAAGTACTGGACGGAAAAAAGAGGAAGTCATGATGGGAAAATAACTACTCTTGTACTGTAATGAACACTAACTTGAAGGCCACTGTGAATGTTTTTTAAAATCACGTCTTTTAGGGGCACCTGGGTGGCTCAGTGGGTTAAGCCTCTGCCTTCGGCTCGGGTCATGATCTCGGGGTCCTGGGATCGGGCCCCGCATCGGGCTCTCTGCTCCGTGGGGAGTCTGCTTCCTCCTCTCTCTCTGCCTGCCTCTCTGCCTACTTGTGATCTCTCTCTGTCAAATAAATAAATAAAACCTTTAAATAAATAAATAAATAAAATCACGTCTTTTAAAAAATGCCTTATTTCTATTTAACTGTAATATTCAAATGTTAACAAGATAGTCTAACATCTAAAATAGTTATAACCAAAATAAAACACAGTCTCGCCCCAGAGAGTGAATCGCTTGTTTTACCCTGTCATATATTATCAACCCAAAGTTCTGGCCATTTATGTATGTCCACGTTTTCAAATGGTTATGTCTGATTTCACTTTCAAGGTTGCTTTCATGCCTCTTAACTTCCGACTTCTCCCAGCGTGAACATGCCGGCTGACCTGATTTCAGGCGTCGGTACTCCTAGACCATTAGCACAAGAGGTCAGCAGTGGGCACAGGCTGAGCAGGCCGCGGGAGCCGGCACGGGACGCGCTGGGGGCGGTGAGCGCCGCAGATGGGTGCGGGCCGCTGTGAGCGCGTCCCCGCGACCGCAGGGGGTGGGCACCTATCTGACCACAACGGGAGTCCGCAAGGCAGACATAAAACGGTGGAACCCAGCCAGTAACTCCGTCTGCTGCTGCTTCTTGGCTAAGTATCTGCCTCGATGAGTAGTTAGTGACATCCGCGAAGGAAACTAAGTGACGGCTGGACGGTGGGGCCAACCACGGAAAACTACTCTACAGACGACCACGGTACAGCAGCAACGTGGGGCAAAGTGAAGGGAGGGAACGATGACCCCAAGGATCCCAGGCTGCCACGTGAGTCTCCAACCTGACAGCGGCAGCTGAAAGCGGGAAAGTCTGCACACTCTCATGGCAGAAAAATGCGACCCGTCTGCCCGGCGACACTTACACTCTGGAGAGGCTGTGAACGCGTCCCCCTCGCTCACGCTTCCCCGACTCGCAGTGAGGCCGAGGTCTTCCCACATTCTGGGACGCCTCTCTTGGCTCCTGGCTGAACTGCTCGCTCGTGTGCTTTACCGGGCTGTCCACGGCCGGCCCTCACGGACTGCGCAGCCCTGGCCGACTCTGGGCACTAACTGTCAGGCATGTGCGCTGAGTAGCCCACACCCGCTCTGTGTAACCTTCTGCAGCATCTTTTAATAAGGAAGATTTATATTCTAGGGTAGCCAAATCTGTCAAACTTCTTTCCCACGTATTTCTGTCTCTGATTTAAGAAGCGTTTGGGGGGCACCTGGGTGGTGGTGTCCCTTAAGCATCCGACTTGCTTTCGGCTCAGGTCATGATCTCAGGGTTGTGAGATCGAGCCCCATGAGCTCAGCGTGGAGTCCGCTTGTCCCTCTTCCTCCCCCGTCTCTCCCCCACTCGTGTTCACGCTTGTTCATGGTCCCTAAATTAAAAAAAAATTTTAAATGTTTTTCTACCCCAAATAACATCTTTTTTTAGAATCTAAAAGTTTTAAAGATTTTTCAATCTTTGGTTTTTAATTCACTGAAATTAATTTTTGGAAAGTAGGAGGTAGAAAGCTAATTTCACTTTATTCCGTATTTAAAACGACGTAGGGGCGCCTAACTCTTGATTTGGGCTCAGGTCGTGATTTCAGATCATGGGATCAAGCCCCACATCAGGCTCCCTGCTCAGTGTGGAGTCGGCTTGAGACTCTCTCTCTCCCTCTCTGCCGCTCCCCACAAACTCATGGTCTCTCTCTTTAAAAAAAAAAAAAAAAAAAAAAAGGTGGGGGGAAACCATTTTAAAAGGCTATTTTACTTATTTTTTTAAGTAGGCTCCACAGCCCGCATGGAACCCGACGCGGGGCTTGAACTCATGACCCTGAGATCAAGACCTGAGCGGAGATCAAGCCTCGGACAGTTACGTGGCTGAGCCACCCGGGCGCCCCTAAAAAGGCTTTAACAATCCCTTCCTTTCCGCTGCTGCGCAAGGCGAGCCTCCCTGTACCAGACTCTCACACACCCAGCTCTGCTGAGCTCTCGGTTCTGCTCCACCGGCCCCCCGTTTGTCCCCAATCCAGGAACAAGCCATCTGAATGACAGTGGCTTCACTCTAAGTCTTAACGTCTGGTAGGCGGGGCAACCTGCCTCCTTCCAAGCTCCTTATTAAACCCCACTGTATTCAGAGTGGGATTTTTGAACTCAGATGAACTTGGGGATACACTCCCTGCGCTGTAAGACATAAGACGCCCACTGTCTTGTCCCTGAGGGACACACATGCTCGGGCCTTCATCATAGCGCTTTCCACAACGCTCTTACCCACTTATGTTTACTTTCTCAGGTACCTCCGACTCGACGCAGAGTTGATGTTGGGTTTTTCAGCGGGGGCGGGGGAGAAGCCGTTTGTTTTTGTTTTTATTACTATAAATGGCACTTTTTCCCCCATTACATTCTTTACTTGGATGGATTACTGGAGAATATGATTTTTCACGTTGATCTTGTTGGCACAACTTTCTTGAACTGCTGCTGGGTCTAACAATCTGCTGGCACGTCCTCTTGCTTTTCTACGCAAACAGTCGTTAGTCTCACTGCCCCCATTCAGGACTGACGCCCTGTCTCTGTGTCGAAATCGAGAGTGGGACGCCTAACCGACTGAGCCACCCAGGGCCCCCTGCAGTCTTAATGGAGGTTTGTCTTTCTTACCAGTTTGCCCATTTTTCCCATTACATTGACACTCTCAGTTTTTCTCCTGCTTTTCCATGTCACTGTTTCTGCTCTGCAGTACAGTACCTCCCTGTCTTCCTGCTGTCTGTGGCACTGTCCGCCTGTCTGGAATCTGGAGTGAAACATTCAAATCACTGTATCTTACAACGCCTTTTTCCATGAGGTTTTTTTTTTCCATCTCCATTTTATTTTAGCAACCGTTTTTACGGGAGATAATTTAATGGCCTGTGGTCAGACAGCTGAGTTCACACAACAGTATTTTTGGCGTAACAACAGAGTTGAGTTTACATAACAAAGTTTCTCGGCACTTCCTCTGTGACGCTGTGAAAAGCTTCACGCACCTGAACCTAACACTTACTTTATCCGGCACGACCTTCCAGGCTTCCCACCTGCGGACTCACGTAATCCTATCAGTGGCCTTATGGGGGGTACCACTGCCCCCATTTTACAGCTGAGAAAAGCAAAGCGCAGTAAGATAAGGTCGGTTGCTCAAGGTCTCCAGCTGAGCCTCCGCTACTGCAGAAGACACAGTCTCTCTCTTACGGATCTGCTACGCCTAAGTTATTAATCAGACTGCTCAAACCCCTACAGTCCTGCTCACATTTTCCTCTTCTCACACTACCACTGGCTAAGATCAGCCTCACTCTCCTACCAGAACTGTGCACGTTAAATTTCCCCCTTGTAACTGTCCCTCTTAGTTCACGACTTTCCGGGTGT
>PISX010026177.1:0-24740 GCA_004024625.1 Mellivora capensis | reverse complement strand
TTGTGGAGCATAACAAATAACATGGAGGACATAGGGAGATGGAGAGGAGATGGGAGTTGAGGGAAATTGGAAGGGGAGATGAACCATGAGAGACTATGGACTCTGAAAAACAATCTGAGGGTTTTGAAGGGGTGGGGGGGTGGGAGGTTGGGGGATCCAGGTGGTGGTATTATGGTGAGCACGCATTGCATGGAGCACTGGGTGTGGTGCAAAAACAATGAATTCTGTTATGCTGAAAAGAAATAAAAAAAATTTTGGTGTAAAAAAAGAAAAGAAAGAAACTGGAAATAAATATTTTATTTCTAACAATTTGTCTAGTTAACATGTTCTTTGTAAACTTTAAGATGAAAGAAAAGTCCGTTGGAATTATCTTAAGAAGAATGAAAAAGAAACATTTTGTAATTAGAGTTATAATAATTTTTATTTATTTCTATGGTTGAAATGCATTATTTAGAAATTCTTTTTCAATTTCTAAAAGCTCTGTTGTCATAGACTTAGAATAAGAATCTCTTCTTGATGGGGCATCTGGGTGGTGCAATTGGTTAATCAGCTCTTGGTTTCCTCTCAGGTCCTGATCAGGGTCATGAGATTGAGCCCATGCTCAGCGTGGAGTCTACTTGAGTTTCTCGCTCCCTCTGCCCCTCCCCCATGTGTGCTCCCTCCCTCCCCCCTCAAACAAATAAATCTTAAAAAAAAAAAATCGGGGCGTCTGGGTGGCTCAGTAGGTTAAAGCCTCTGCCTTCAGCTCAGGTCATGATCCCAGGATCCTGGGATCGAGCCCCTGCATCAGGCTCTCTGCTCAGCAGGGAGTCTGCTTCCTCCTCTCTCTCTGCCCACCTCTCTGCCCACTTGTGATCTCTGTCTGTTAAATAAAAATTTAAAAATTAAAAAAAAAAAAGAAGAAAAATCTCTCATTGCAAGTGACACAAATGGTCATCTGGCCCACTCAGTCATTCAGTGTCAGAATCCATTTTACATTAACCAGGTCATTGTTAACCCTTTCTCTAGCAATAGTAATTATAGTACTACCATATCTTCCAAGGGAGCTCTTCCTAGAACTTTTATCTGTTGGGTTTATTTTAAATCATCGTGTCTTATTAGACAAACGTAATCCTGTGCAAGTGATATTTGTACATAATCATCATCTTCTTCCTGAATATTCATTTTTTTCCAAGATAATCTCCTCTCCCCAATTACTTCAACAGTTGGTCTCATGCTCCTTTACCCACCTGGTGATTTTCTCCTGGTTTATTTCTATTTAGCCATTTTATTCTTAAAGTACAATGCCTAAAACTGAAGATAATAGTTCAGATGAATTTTAAATGCTTTTAAGTAGAGCAAAAATTTCCCTTCTTTATTTCAAACTCCTAAATCATTACAGAATGTTTTTATGGTAGAGATTTAACATTTAGATTAAATTCACAACAAACACAATGTGGTTACCTTCTTTAATCATTCATTTCAGATATTACTTTATAACGATGGAGTCTTTCTAGCTTAAACAGAACCTAAGATTCAGGGAAAGTCATCACACTGAGATAGAGTGAAGCAGAAACTCACAGTTCACAATCTTGCTTTCTTAACGTAAAACTACCTGTTTTCCTTATAACATCAGAGAAGACACTGGAATGGGAGGTATAGATACTAAGATGCCAAAAGTTTTGTTGAGTTGCCTATCATTTCTTTAATTTCACCAGAAGGAGTAACATGGGAGCGTGAGGATCCATGCTCCAAAGCTGATCTTTCAGCAACATGTCACAGAAGGGAAGAGGAGGACAGTTCTGATAACGTCAGTGAGAATTCTAATGTTAATGCCTTGCTCCAATATATCCTGCCATTCTGCTTCATTCAATGTGAGATAGTAAAATAACACTCACAATAATTGGGACAAAGTCACTATAGACTAACGAGATCAAAAACCTCAAACCTGAAATTTATTGCTGCAGGCTACAGAGTCTTTACTAATTCATGTCAAACTTGGATTGTGGGCATCTCTCTTTCCTTCTAGTTTTTTAGTAGTATATGGGTAGATATTCAGGACTCTCCATGTCAAAATTGTGATTAGTGATGAAGACTTAAAAATTCTCTTCTAGTAGAAATGCTGACAAATCTCATGTATGGTGTTTTGAGTAAGCAGGTAACATTTTGAGTCCTTCATCACTGCAACTCTCAAGTTAAATTATTTTATAAAATTCATGTTATTTGAGTTAATGGTCTTTTACTGTGGTGAAAAAAAAAATTCCTGAGAGAAGCACATGTTTTTCCCTCCACAGGAGACTAAACTCAAAGGTGAATCCATTTAGATTTAATAGAGAAATACCAGAGGTAGGTAAAATCTTAAATCACCTAGTTCAATTTCCCAATTATATACTAAATAAAAAATGGCACCAAAATCTCCTGGTTTGTCCAAGTTCACAAGGAAGATTAAAATAAAACTCAGGTCTTATGATACCTATTGTAGTAAACCTGTGGTAATGTAGGAAATGTAGTAATGTATTAAACTTTTTACAAAATTGGAAGACAGAGGCAAATCCAAGATGTTTGAATAATCAAAACATTGAACATACAGATCTTCCTCAATTCACCATGGGGTCACATCCCAATAACCCTGTTGTTAGTTGAAAATACTGCAGGTCGAGAATGCATTTAATACACCTAACTTAACCCATGTCACAGCTTACGTAGCTGACCTTAAATGCACTCAGGACACTGATGTTAGCCTACAGTTGGGCAAAATCATCGAACACAAAGCCCATTTTATGATAAAGTGTAGACTATCTCACACTTTCTTGAATACTGTATTGAAAGTGGGAAACAGAATGGTCATATGGATACGAAATGGTTGTCAGCATATCAGTTGATTACTCTTGTGATTGCATGGTTGACTGGGAACTGGGGTTTGTTGCCCAGGGTCAAGAGAGAGGATTATACAAATTTGAATTTCGGTTTCTACTGAATGTTTATGGCTTTCACATGATTGTAAAGTCAAAAAATCATAGGTGAAACCATTGTTAAGTTGGGGTCTGGCTATAAGCAATAAAGCATGAAATCATCTTTCATTTAAAAGATAAACCAATCCTTTATCTCAAGAATTTCTTAACTAAATAGAATGCGGCAGAGAGGAAAGAGAATGGACTTCATGATTATGTATAGTTAACCTTGTCCTGCCATTTACCAATTATGGGCCAATTACTTAACTGTTCTGAGCTTCCTGAGGCATTATAATACAACTACAACAACTTCTAAATAATTGAGAAGGTGAAATTAAATAATGTGTGTAAGTAGCCCAGCAGAATGCCTGCTGTACCCAATAAACTCTCTGCAATTATTTTAGTATATTCACAATCAATTTTTCACCCTGGTTAATCTTACTAGTCAATAATATAGTCATTGGAAAAGAGATATAATGGTGAAATCTCTGAAGAATTTTGATTCTTGCTTGTGGCATTTTCCAAGATAACAAACCACATCTGACCTAAAGAAGGTGATAGCAATATTTGATATTTCCCTATCAGTGCTTTACTCCACTTTGCATACTCTTCAACGTGCTCCGTTTTGTTTTGTTTTAGAGAGGGAGAAAGAGCATGAGTGGGGGCAGGGTGGCAGAGGAGCAGACCAGAGGGGGATGGAGGGGGAAATAATATCAAGTAGACTCTGCAATGAGCACACAGCCCAACAGAGGGCTTGATCTCAGGACCCTGAGATCATGACCTGAGCCAAAATCAAGAGTTGGGTGCTTAACCCAATGTGCCACCCAGGCGCCTCTGTTTATTGCTTTTGTTGGCAGATTTTTAAGATTTTTTTTTTCTTATTTATTTGTCAGAGAGAGAGTGAGCACAGGCAGACAGAGGCAGAGGGAGAAGCAGGTTCCCCGCCGAGCAGGGAGCCCGATGTGGGACTCGATCCCAGGACGCTGGGATCATGACCTGAGCCGAAGGCAGCCGCTTAACCAACTGAGCCACCCAGGCGTCCCTGTTGGCAGATTTTTAAGAAAGAATTTAGGACCAGAGAAAAAAGGCAAAGATTGGTTACTGAGATTGGTCATTACTTTGTTTGAATTTCTATTCAACAGGCTTTGTTTCAGAACTAGGATTGGCTGCACCAATTTGCATTCCCACCAACAGTGCACAAGGTTCCCTTTTCTCCACATCCTCACCGACACTTGTTATTTCTTGTCTTTTTAAAAACAGCCATTATGATAAGTGTGAGTTGAGACTTTTTGTGGTTTGATGATCACTTCCCTGCTGATGAATGATGCTGAACATCTTTTCCTGCATCTGTTGGCTACCTGGATGTCTTCCTGGGGGCATTATTTCTGAGTTCAGACCATGGCAACATGAGGTGGGCATTTTGGTGGCAGTGTGGATGTTGGATAGGACAGAGGAGAGATTGTATCTGTGAGACAGTGATCCATTACAATGAAATATTAAAAAATAGCTAAACTTGGAGGGTGGCAATGTGAGTAGAAAGGAGACAAGTAGAAACTACTGGGTTGGAGGGCCAGCTGAAAAAAAAAAAAGGAAAAGAAATCAAAGATGATTATGAGGTTAAGATCTTTCTCAAGGATTTATCACAGCTGTCTCAGCTTTTTTAGCTATTTAGGAAGAGGTCTCATCTCTTTTATGAAACCATAAATATCTGGGGGTCAGAGTCTATATCTGATTTACAGCTATTTGTACTATTGTGTTTCTTGTGAAATAGTTGAGAGACTATTTTCCATGGTTTACAGAGAGAAGTATCATGTCTTTGATTTCTCCCTATGTGCCTTAAACTTATCAGTGCTTTAATAATCATGATGATTTACTTGGTGTGGTTCACACACTGACCCGACTAACCCATTTAGCGAGAAGCTTACTACTTTTCTGTTAGTGTGTAGTGAAATGTGTATGATAGGAGACATAACCTGCTAAATCCTGTTAGTTCTAGTGATGACTGATTCCCTCCATGCCCTGCTAAAATCTCTGAGCTTATTCGTGGAGTTTCTAAAGCAAGTATATTTTTGAAAGTATTTCTTCCTTAAAACTATAGGAACCACTTAGGAGACTTTGGAAAGGAGACCAGGCCAAAGCAAAATGAATTTTGTTTGAATTCCATGTTGTTATTATCTTTGGAGCTGACCTCGGCTTGACACCTTCAGAGAAGCTGGTACTGCTAGATTCTGCTAAACAAGGTGACTTTGATAAAGTCCATGCCTCCCTTTAAGCCCTAAAAATTGGCCTAGGGAGAGAAATCATTCAGAAATATGATGACAGAGGGCCTAGTTCGTAAATCCTATAGGCATTTCATCACTAATGCGAAGATCATACTGGTAACTGCTATCCTCAAATTCTGAAAACAAAGCGACTCATTCATTTAGGGGTTAAACTTATAATTTTCTTTTCTTTTTTTTTTAAGATTTTATTTATTTATTGGACAGACAGAGATCACAAACAGGCAGAGAGGCAGGCAGAGAGAGAGGAGAAAGCAGGCTCCCCGCTGAGCAGAAAACCCGATGCGGGGCTCGATTCCAGGACCCTGGGATCATGACCTGAGCCGAAGGCAGAGGCTTTAACCCACTGAGCCACCCAGGCGCCCCAAACTGATAATTTTCAGAGGATATGAGGTGATGTTAATTTATAGTTGCTTAAGTTTTGTTTCTTACTTTACTTACTTACTTCAACTTTAAATTTCTCAGATAATTTGTAAACTAGCAACTTTCACAATTCAGATTGCTAGAGTTGTCTGTAAATTAGTAGACATCAGCCATATCTGCACAGCAAAAGCACAGTGATAATGTGGAATAATGCTTTAGGGTAATCTTTGTAATTATCTCCTAAGACGGGCCCTTCTCCTGCTCTTACTTTAATGGGAAGAGTCAAAGTCATGCAGGTTAAACATATTGCCTAAACCCAAATCTTAACAACTGTGCTGAGACTTAGAACTGCAGGTTCCTGATTTGAGTTTGTTATTTACCTCAGAATCACAATGCTTGAGAAAGTGGAGTTTTTCATATGAATACTGAAAATATTATATAAGTCAACATGCTCTACTTTGGTATTAAAAATTATATTCATTTTTCAAGAATCTAGAATTTATTTTTTGACTTAGAATTTTTGATTTTTCTCTCAAGGAAAGCAGATGACAATTGAAGAAGTAAAAGGTAGGAAAGAAGCAATACAATGGGAAGTATGCCCAGAAGCATTAGGATTTACAGACGCAGTCTTCCCCTAATCAGCATGGTTATTGGACAGAAATGTCAAATCAAAGTTGCTTAAGTCTTTCTTAAATCTCTTATTATAGTAGCTAAAAAGTGTCTTGACTTCATTTTTTTTGCTTGTCTTTTTACTACTAAGTTTTATTATGAAAACTTCACAGAAATGTATATGAAAATATGTGGAAAAGTTGAAAGATTATAATAAACACCCATATTTACTCTACCTCTATGTATTAATTTTTTTAAAATGTTTGCTCTATCAATCTATCATCTCTTTACCTACTGACCTATCTACACCATATAGGTTGTACCACATAAAAAGTAATTGAAAAACATCATAACACTTAACTCTGAAATTCTTGACCATGACTCTACTAAGACTAAAGACATTCTCATTACATATAGTATCACTAATGTGGTTAGGAAATTAAACAATAATTGACACTACTATTGAATATTCATTCTTTGTTCAAATTCTCTCATTGTTCCAAGAATTTCTTTTGTAGATATTTTATTTGGTCCAAGATCAAACTGAAATTCAAAAATTGCATTTGGTGATTATGACACTTTAAGTCTAGAAGTAGCTATTCTCTCTCTCTGTATTTCTCTCTGATTTTATCTTTTGGAAGGATCTTGGCTAGTTTTCTTAGAATATTTTACATTCTGTATTTCTCTGATTATTTCCTTATTAACCATTTAAGTCCTTTCTGAATCCTGTTAGGTTGAAGCTTGGTTAGATTCAGTTTAAATTTGGAGGGAAAACATATTTCACAGGTGATATTGTACACTTCCCTTTTTTAGTGTCACAGAGGAAAGCTCCCACCATTGAGCTGTCCCACTGTAACTGGTGTTTATTTTGACCACTTAAGGTGGTGACTATCATGTCTTTTCATTGTGAAAGCACATTTTTCTATAGGCATTTAGTAAGCAGTTGTAGTTGATCTTCCTGGTTGCCAAGCTATCTTATGGGTTTTTGCATGCATTGATGTTCTGTACCTGTATCAGTTATTACGCTGGAGGTTGCAAAAATGATGATTTTTAAAATATTCTGTTTCTACTTCTATATATGTTAGGTCATTCTTCTGTGAAAAAAGAGCTTTCCTGGGGCACCAGCGTGGTTCACTTGGTTAAGCGTCTGGCTGATATCAGTTCAGGTCTCCATCTCAGAAGCGTGCCTTCAAGTTCCGCATTGAGCTCTATCCTGGGCATGGAGCCTACATTAGGCAAAAAAAAAAAGAGCTTTCCATTTTCTTCTTTCATTTCATAAAGTATAATATCCTATAAACTCTTGGATTTTAATTTATTTGTATGTTAAATAAGTCATGCTCAATATTCCTTTTATTTAAAAACATTTTTTAGTTTTTATTTAAATTCCAGTTAGTTGGCATACAGTATAATGTCAGTTTCAGGAGTATCAGGAGTATCAGGAGTACCTTGCCAAGTTTCTCAATATTTTTTAACTTAATAGGAAGGAAATGATATCATAGTGTGATTTTAGTTTGCGTTTTATCAATTATGACAGAGGCTGATAATTTTTTTACATGGCTAGAACTTTTTACTATTATTTTTTTGGTTTTTATTTTTATTTATTGGTATTTTTTCCTTTTATTTTTCTGTGAACTGTTCATATCCTTTGTCATTTTTACTTATTTCTTTTTTTCAGTGAAATTTTTTTATTTCAATTTGGTTAATTAACATGTATTACTGGTTTCAGAGGAAGAAGTCAGTGATTCCTCAGTTGCATATAACACCCAGTGCTCATTACAACACGTGACTTCCTTAATGTTCAGCATCCAGTTACCCCATGCCCCCAACCTACCCTCCAGCAACCCCCAGTTTGAGGGATAAAGTGTCTCTTATGATTTGTCTACCTCTCTGATTTCGTCTTGTGTTATTTTTTTCTTCTCTTCCCCTATGTTCCTCTGTTTTTTTCTTAAATTCCACATATGAGTGAGATCATATGACCATTGTCTTTCCCTGATTGGCTTATTTCACTTGGCATAATACCCTCTAGTTTCATCCACATCATTGCAAATAGCGAGATTTTATTTTTTGATGGCTGAGTAGTATTCCATTGTGTGTGTGTGTGTGTGTGTGTGTATGTATATATATATATATCAAACATATATATATATGTATCATATATATATACATATATATATATATATATCACATCTTCTTTATCCATTCATCTGTCAATGGACATCTTGGCTCTTTCCATAGTTTGGCTCTTGTGGTCCTTCATCCATTTTTAATTGCCATTTTGTCTTCTGTTCTATTTTTAAGAGTTATTTTTAGTTCAACAAGATTAGTTTTTTTTTTTTTCTAATGAAAATTGCAAATATATTCTCTTGTCATTTGAATTTTGATATTTTATAATCAAGTCAAATTTATCAATCTTTCATGTTTTCTCTTTTGGGGGTATAGGTATGATTGATTGATAGACTAATTTACATTTAGAGCTCTAATCTAAGTACTTTATTCTAGTAGATAATGTAAGATATAGATGTAGTTTATCTTTTCCCAAATGTCTGTATGATTGACCTAACATCATTTATTAAGAAATCCATCCTTTCCAATAATCTGAGATGTCACCTTTATATATATTAAATGTTTATGGTAAGCGGAATAATAATCTGCCAAAGATCTCCACGTCCTAATCCCCAAACCCTGAGAATATGGCAAAGGAGATTTGCAGGCATGATTACGTTAAAGACATTGAGATGGATGGATTATCATAAATTATCCAGGTGAGGACTATCTAATCACATAAATCCTTAAGAGAGGAAAATCTCTCTCATCTGTTATCAGAGAAGATGTATCCACAAGAGAGCACTGATCACCTTTGTGAGTGATAATCATGATACAGTGATGCAAAGGGAAGCTGGTTTGCAGGAGGCAGAAGAGTAAATTAAAAGTGAGGAAGAAAGAGTAAGAAAGAAAAAGTGAGGAAGAAAGTGTGAAAGAAGAAAGGCAGTAGCTGGAATGGAAGGTCCAGTCAGGAAAGGCTTGCTTGTTTGTTTGTTTTGCTTGGTTTGTTTTTTGATTTAGAGAGATTAAGGATGTTATCATGCTGGCTGCATGGAGACTGTTGAAAGGGAGACATTGGGGAAAAAGACAGCTGGTGTTAAGGGTTTATAAAACTAAGCCTGGATGGGAGGATAGAAGCATCTTGGAGTGGAAACATCTGTGATATCAAAGCAGAATGAGGTGGGAGCCCTTTCCTACAGAGGGAGGCAGGGAAGGATGAGTAGGGATGCCTGGCAGTGCTTAGGTGGCATGACAAGAAACTGAAGACTTACTCCTCTACTGGATACCATTTTTTTTCAAAGTAGGAGTGGAGCCATTTGCTGAAGTTAGGGTTTGGCAAATAGTAGGTGATCAAGAAATATTTCACAAACTAATAAAAAAGTAAAAAAGATAAATGTGAGGGAGAGGAAGATGGTTGGGTAATAAGCTCTAGCAAAGTTAAACAGAGCTGGAAGAACTACTATGGAGACCAGGGGCACTACCTGGGGTGGGCGAGGATGGTGAGGGAAGGCCCTGTCCTGACTGGGCCATTTGGGAGATGACATTAGATACTTTGGAACCATGATCGGGGTTCCTACAGGGGAACGGAGGACAGAGATAAAGATCCTTGGACATCAAGGGGCTGGTTTTCTGGGGGGTCATATGTGCTGTCAGGGATGATGTTGTTGGCCAGGATGATGGAGGGACTTGGGTAGACAGTCAGGCAACACAGCAGGTACTGCAGTCTTCAGTGAAGGGCTATGTAGGGAGGGGGTGAGGCGGGCAGTAGTGGTAGTGAGACCAGTCAGCTGATAGGAATTGTTAGGCAAATTGCAAACATTGGGAGTTTATCTGTAATCTAAAACCCAAGAGCCTAAAAATTCAAATCTCAGTATATATCTAAACACAAATAATCGTGTATAACTAGCATCTAATTAACAAACATTTCTGGGAACTCAAGGCCTTGCCATAAATTTGTTCTCCAGTGGCTGTTGCTCATTGGTCTGAAAAATCAGAATCAGGAAAAAATGACCTGAAAGTCAAGTGAAATATTTGTGGTTTTTACAAAAGAAAAAAAAAAATCAGGGTAAACTGGCTTTGGGTACAAGATGAAGTTTTTAGCACCTTACACGTGAACGTAAGCAAAGTATAACAAGGACATCTTTGCACCCATCACTAATGGTGAGCGCTTCTTTCCAGCAAAGCAGCAGGCCAGAGGCCAGTGTTTTCTCTTTGTCTCTTTCTGAATTTACTCTGAAACATGGTTGATACCATATGCTTGGAAACGGAGTTCCTAGAACAAGAAAGTGTTTACTTCGTCAGACAATAAGAATCCAGAATTCACCTACACCTGGTTGAGGTTTTGAGGGTTGTGAACGAATCTTAAGAAGCATGCAATGAAGTTGGTTCTTTCTCCTAAAGTTTTAGAAAGTGTCAGGAAAAAAGAAACAAGAAGAATACAGAAAAACTGGTTATGATGGGGAAAGTGGGGGGATTTATAGGACCTAGAAATCACCAGTCCAGGAGGAAAATAGAGATGTGTTTGTTATCATGGAAATGAGATTAGATTCTTGATTCAAATATTAGCTGTGATATTTCCCAAACATGAGGTCTTGAAAAAGTGGTATAACTCCTCTCTGCCTCAGTTCCCTGAATCTGCAAAGTAGGTCTCATAACACGAGAGGAATAGTGTTATGGTAAAGGGGAAAGCAAGTGCCATTCATTAGTTGAAGGGCCTAGTGCAGACGGGTTTCCTTCTCTCTGGGGATGCTTTAGGTCATTGAAAGGCTACTAACTTCACTAATTGCTCTTTTTAAACTGTTGTTCCGATTTTTGTTAAACTTGATTAATTTTGTATTAGAAAAGACCATCGATAATTACGGCATCAGTAAGTCAGGTTCTTTCCTATTTCTGGATATGGTACCAACAGCAGCAGCGGCCCGAATTAGCCCCAGGAGGGCTGCCTTCCTGATAAGCAGGTGGAGCCCAACACCCAGCCAAAGTGCTTGGCTGTCTCATTCTGCCACTGCCTTGATTAATCAGTGCGCATTCCTGCCCAATCTCGTTGGAGCTTTGAATTACACATTGTTTGCTAAGCCTGATGCTTGGCCAAAGAGGTACTTAGTGGCACTTATGAAAGAACTAATGATCAAATCGCACCACCTTGCCAAAGCATCATTATCTTTCTGTTGAGTGATATTTTAAGCCTCGCCGTGCTTCTGGTTCCTTTGAAGAGTGCAGGCTCCAGATAGGATGACCATGTTTGAAAGCGAGGAGTAAGGGCTGGAGAGCGTGGAGCTGGAGTTGCTTCACGTTGCTGCCTTCCCACAGAAGGGAAAGGGGGCTCACTCGGAGGCCGGGAGTAAATGCTTCTTATTGATAGCAAGCCCCTGCACATCACGTATTCCAGGAAAACTTTACTTCCAATTCTATTCAGTAAAGTGTCACTGAACCACTTACGCTTTCATATTTTCTACTAACTCTTTCATACGTAGAAAAAGGGCAGTTACCTATGTATAAACCTCATAGAAAAAGAATTAGGTAGTTGATGTCATTTGTATTTCTCTATTAGGCTTTTTTATTTTTATTTTTCAAGATTTCATTCATTTATCTATTTTAGAGAGAGAATGAGAGTGTGAGGAAGAGCAGAGAGAGGGGGACAAGTGGACTCCGTGCTGAGCGCAGAGCCTGATGTGAGGCTCGATCTCACTACACTGAGTTCATGACCTGAGCTGAAATCAAGAGTCCAACGCTTAACCGACTGAGCCACCCAGGTTTCCCTAGTTAGGCTTCTTTGAACATTAAAATGTATGTAAGAAAAAGTCAACCTTAAAAATAATGTTGATGAAGTAAGTTATTCACTTATTTCAAAATAAATAACAATTAAAAATAGGGATATAATAATTTTATCCTGAATTTTGGATCGCTTTCTTATAGGAATTATTTTCTGGTCATAAATGGGAAAAAGCCCTTGCTAGCTAACATCTTAGAATCTTCTTTTCATTTTGATTTATATTTTATAAAGATTTAATAAGTGTCTACCATGTTTTACACACTGGGATAAGCATATAAAATACAAAAATGACTAAAAAAAGGCATACAAGAACAGATCAAAACTCAATGCACAAGAAATGCATTTGAGTTTATATACATAGCATTAAAGAAAGACAGAAAAGAAAATTCTTAATTTCACCTAAGGGAAACAAGGAAGGCATCCTGAAGGAGGTGAAATTTGAAGCAAAAATTTAGGAATGTATAAGTTCATGAGTCAAATAAACATGTTTTGGTAGACAGTTCAAAGAGGAAAATATTCTGGGTAGAGAAAGAAAAATTCAGAGTACACGTGGCACTGAGAGTAGTTAAAAATATAGTTTAAAAATAGTTTAAAAATGCTATTATAATAAATTGAGTTGTGACAGAGAAATGGAAGATGAATATGAATATAAGATTGACCAATCATTTTCTAATTTCTTAATTCCTAAATGGCTGCTCATTTATGGTGGCCAGCAGAGGGCTTCTTGGAGTGGAGAGGTTCCAGGAGAGTCCTCTCTGTCAAGAGAAACCGTGGTCTTTACATAGACATGTGGGCAGCCTCCCTGCTGATCTTAGGAGAAATTGACACAGAGGTTACTCTACTTAAAATTCTTGTAAACTCTTTTGTGCTTTCATCTTTTGTTTTGTTTTGTTTTGTTTTAGCAATGTACTAGGGCATTTTCTGGGTGAAGAACTACTTTTCTACAGCATTTTCTTAGAAATATATTTTAGCTTTGTCTTGAGGGAATATGGGGGATATGGGATATGTTGTAGGTGTATATGTGATATTGCCGATGCACTATTTTAATCACATTGGTGCCAAATTAGCATCATCTGGTATTATTCATGAGTGGCAATAACATGTACGGTTATCCTTTTCAACCACAACTATACATCACCCCTGTAAAATGAAGGAGTTAACCTTTATTTATTATTTACTGTCCACCCAAAGATTTGCTAAGATAGTGCTAAGAACACTAATAAACATAATACTCTCTAGGACCATCCATGTTGTTGCAAATGGCAAAATTTCATGCGTTTTAATGGCTGAGTAATATTCCATTGTATTTATATACCGCATCTTCTTTATCCATTCATCTATTGATGAACACTTGGGCTGTTCCATAATTTGGCTATTGCAGATAATGCTGCTGTAAACATCAGGGTGTATGTCTCCCTTTGAATTAGTGTTTTTGTATTCTTTGGGTAAATACCTAGTAGTGCAGTTGTTGGGTCATAGGAAGTTTTCAAGGAAACTCCATGCTGTTTTCTACATGACTGCACCAGTTTGCATTCCCATCAACAGTGAGAGAAAGTTCCCCTTTTTCCACATTCTCACCAACACCTGTTGTTTCTTGTTTTTGATGTTAGCCATTCTGACAGGTCTCATTGTAGTTCTGATTTGCATTTCCTTGGTGATCAGTGATGCTGAGAATCTTTTCATGTGTCTGGCCATCTGTACATCTTCTTTGGAAAAATGGAAGTGTTGAGTCACCATATTATAAACCTAGAACTAATATTACACCATATTTCAACCAGTTGGAATTCAAGTAAAAACTAAAAACTAAACAAACAAACAAACAAACAAAAGGATGTAAGTGTATGAGTCTGATTACCAGAAGGGTAGTGGTTGGTGGGGGGAAATGGATTAAATAGTGATGGGGATTACGGAGTGCACTTGTGATGAGCACCAAGTTATGTATGGAAGTGTTGAATCACTATATTTCACACCTGGAATTACTATGACACTCTATGTTAACTAACTGGAATCTAAATAAAAACTTAAAAAATACTAATTAACAGATTCTGGCATAACTTAGATAATGACACCCTTTATAAATGTGATAATATGCTAAAACCTGTCTTTTGTTTCTACTTAGACTCTTCATCTTTAATGCTTTCTCTGTTAATACTCAGTTACATTCTTATTTAGAAGAACTTCAAGGTGAAAACTCAAATAGTAAATGTTTAGTGTAGATATCAGACATAAAAATGATAATATGTAATGATTGGGCAATTTACTAGCACTATATTCCTCACTGGGGATTTTGTAAATGTTTGAATAAGGCAGCAAGAAAGACATCTAAACTAATTTAGTGTTAGGAAAAATAACAAAGCAAAGAATACAGAAGAATAATACATCATGTTTAGAAGCTTATAAATTAGATATCAGTACTGGCCCGCCATTGCTCAATAGAGCTGGTTTAGGTGGTTGTATCGATCTTTGGTGATTATACCTGTCATTCAGGACCCCAGTCCTCTTCTGTCTTAAAAAGACCTTCAGGAATAAGACCTCATGAAAGATACACTAACCACCCGTGTAACCTTCAGTTATTGGTTGGAGCATTGCCAAAATTTAGGGATATTTGGACACTCTTCTCGATGCTGGAGCACCTCCTCCCTATCCTTCCTCCACCAGCATTGTCAGGAACTCTCTGCTCAGTTTCTTCTCTGAAGCATTTAATATATGGCTTAAAAGAACTGATTGTAGTCCATTCCTTTGACCAGAATGTAAGTTCTGTGGTGTTGAGGACATTGTCTGGCTGAGAACGGTGCCTCGCAGGTAGCTGGTACATGACTGGATGGAGGGATGGAAGAAACCCAAGTGAATGAAACACAAAGGAATGAAACAAGGCATGGAACAATGTCTCTGATCTGTGATACCTTCACCATAGCACGGTTTGTAGCTGACCGGCTACAGATCTGTTACTCTTCCCTTACAACCTCGTCCTCACCCACAAACGGACATTTGAGGGGTAGGAAATGACACTTTATCTCTGCTTTCCCTGTCTGCCCCTGTCTTTCCCCCAGCAACTTCCTGTGATAGTGGGGTCAACGGGCTTTGTATTTCTCCTCTAATATGTTTTTCTCCCACCAGATGGCACCATGCCTTCAGTATTGAAAGCTATAGCTAGTTTGGGTTCATTTTCTTTGTTCTCTATAGGATGTGAACCTTCGCTCTTAATAAATGGGTTCCAGTTCCAAGATATGCAAATAGTCATGGCACGTGCTGAACTAACAACCCTCAATACTACTTCTGTAAGATGAAAACGCAGCTGAGTTTTAATTCTACTTTATGAAACATTTGTACTGGCCAAACACAAAAAAACGGTAAAAACACTGGTTTCATGCAACACCAAAGAAACTTGATTTACATGAAAATGAAAAGTGTGAAATATTACCAACATCCTTACATTGCAAAACTAAAGTGACAAAAAGATGACAAATAAAGGGGTAATATTGAATATATGTATATGTATAAACACATGCTATGCATTTTACATAATATCCAGCTAAATTTGCCAGTAAGTGGCTGAAGTCAGGTTTGATAAAAATGACTCCTGTGATTTACACCATGGGGCAGCCCAACTGTTGGAACATTCATGGGAATTCCATATTCATGGACGAGAAATGTGTCATTATTGCTTTTACATCACGAGAGAGACACATAAGGTGTAGGCTTGCACTATTTAGTTCCAGGTACATACAGATACACAGAGGAAATACAGAAATCCCCATGATCTCTCCTTAATCTATATGAAATTTTAAATAGTTTGGCTAATGTACTTTACAAATCTTTGATTTACTTGAAAAAGTGTTTTCAAAGTAGTTGTCAGAGTTCCCAGTTTTCACTAAAATAATGTAATGCATAATCAACAATAGGAAAATCTTGAAGAGGTTTCAAAAACCTGGCTTAAGATCCTCTCATTCAAGTATAAAACCAATGCTTCTTTTTAAAAAAATATTTTATTTATTTACTTGACAGAGAGAGAAAGAGAATACAAGCAGGGGGAATGGGAGAGGGAGAAACAGATTCCCAATGCGGGAAGCAGGGAGCCCAACACGGAACTCCATCCCAGGACATTGGGATCATGACCTGAGATGAAGGTAGACGCTTAACCTACTGAGCCACCCAAGTGCCCCCAAACCAATACTTCTTGAAACCTTTAAATTACAGTTCATCTTACTGTTACTCTCAGATCAAAGATTCCTTAACAGGCAAGTCTATATCAGCTTTTCTCCATGCATTTTTGGCTCATGAGAATACTGAATGCTTTTAACATATTACTACTAAATATCCTCACTGTCCTGAGAAAAATACGTTATTGTTCTTTATTTCATGTTAATAACAGCTATAGATTAGCCTGTGGCAAATACTCTATAGATCAGATGTTTGATAGTTAAGAAATATTTCATCTTCTCTATATATCTAAACTCAATCCATATCTTCAACTTCAAGATGAGGGAGGTTCACTTACACTTAATAAGGAGGAGGAAAACTAAACTAATCGCAGTGTGATCCATAAACTAATACCAATTTTTGTCTGCCTGAATTTTCATTCATAGAATTTAAAAAAATCAAAAATTAGATTTTTTTTTAATAGTCAGAGAACAATGGTCATGGTATCTAAAACCTTCCTGACCTCTCTTTTCTCAACAGTATTTATTGTCTACACTACACATGCTGGACCTTCATTATTCCCAATGATTACCTTGTTTTATAGCAAGGGTTCACCCATGAATGTGTATAAACTATGGACTTACTTACACATGGCTTTAATTGTTTTCCCTTGACTGTGATACAATTGACATATTATGTGAGTTAAGGTGTGCAATGTGATGATTTGTTACACATATATAGTGCAAATGATTACTATAAAGGGGGTTGTTAACACCTCTCTTCCCTTATGTAATTACTATTTTTATTTTGCGGTGATAGCATTTAGAATCCATTCTCTTAGGAACTTTTGGGTATAAAATACAATATTGTTAACTATTTTCATCATGCTGCCTATTAGATCTACAGAACTAATCTCTTCTATGGAAGTCTGTATCTTTTCACCAAAACTTTCCTTTTCACCACTCACTCCTGGCCCCTGGCAACAAACATTCTACTCTCTCTTTCCATGAATTCAGCTTTTTAAAGGTTTCATATGCAAGTAATGTCACACGGTGTTTGTTTTTCTCTGTCTAACAATTTATTTCACTTAGCATAATGCCCTCAAGATCTTTCCATGTTGTTGCAAATGATAGAATTTCCTTATTTTTTATTGCTAAATTATAGATAGAGATATATAGATATCTCCATTCATCTGTAGATGGATCCTTAGGTTGTTTCTATATCATGGTTGATGTGAATAATGTTGCAATTTACATGGGAGTGCAGTTATCTGCTTCAGATCCTGATGTCACTTACTCTCGATGTGTACCTGGAAGTGGGATGGCAGTTCTATTTTTATTTTTTGTTTTTGAGGGAACTCTATACTCTTTCTCATGTGGCTGCACCAATTTACTTTCTCTCCAGTGGTGCACAATAGTTCCTTTTACTTTACAGAGTCTCTAATTATCTCTTGTATTTTTATAACAATCTTTCTAACAGGAGATATCTCATTGTAATTTTGATTTGCACTTTCCCAATGATTTGCAATGTACCTGTTGTTTTTCAGGTACCCGTTGTCCATTTGAATGTCTTCTTTGGAAAATATATCTATTCGGGTCATTTGCCCATTCTCAATAGGATTGTTTGGTGTTTTTTGATATTGAGTTGTAAGAGTTCCTTGTATATTTTTAATAGCAACCCTTTCTTAGATGAGTTGCAAGTATTTTCTCCCCTCACATGGTTGCCTTTCATTTTCTCACTGTTTCTTTTGCTGAGCAGAAGCTTTTCCATTTGATGTAGCCTCACATTTATTTTTGCTTTTGTTGCTTGTGTTTTTGGTGTCATCCAAAAAATTACTTCCATGACCAATATCAAGGAATTTTCTCCTATGGTTTCTTCTAAGAATTTTACAACTTGAGATCTGATTGAGTGGTCATTGTACAATCGTTTGGTGAACCTGAATTTTATTAAAGAACATACTACAACACAATAATAAGAATGGGAGTGACTTCTCAGTTTATAGTGTCTTGACCCTTTGGATAATCATTCAGGGAAAATAATCGGTATTCCAAAGGTTTAGAGGTGATGACTGTGTCTTATTGATCCCCAAAACATATGCGCATAAGACAGAAAGCAGTGACAAGAAGTTTGTCAGTGGCACTTCTCTGATACTATAATTCATTGATCTCCCTTGAGCAGGGGAGCCATATTCCTAGTTGACCCTCTATACACAGAACCCCCAGAGGAATGTTGGTTTCTAGGAGAGAAAAGCCTAGAAATATTCCTCTCCACCCTACCTCAACCTCTTTCTCCTCCGGCCTGATTTATTTCACTGGGAAGTTAAGAGAATTCTCATCTAGATTCTAGAACATAAATGGACTGAGATGTATCTCCTAGGAGCCAAATCTGAGAAGGAGAATCACAAAAACACCTATACTGATTTAATCCATACACACTCATGAATTCGTTTATTTTTCTGCTGCTCTTGAGTGTGCTTTTGAAAGTCACATGGGGGAAATACTAAGCTGTGGTTTAGGTTTTGATCTACGAATATACAAAGTAGGCTGTTGGTCCAGCTTTGGTTTGAGTGTTTCTTGGCTGCTCTACCTTTACTTGGCATTTCTAAGTGCTATACCCAGTTTGCCTGATGGTTCAAATAAAGTGTTATATGTTCACTCAGCAATTTAGAATAGTTTTATCTGACACAATTTTTATGCTATTCAATGTTTAATATGTTCTCACAATACCAGAAGTGCAGCTAAGAGAAAGAATATGTATGGAAGACTAAAGAACAACCAGACCATCGATTCTGCCACAAGAAGTTTTTTAAAAAGCTACTAATATGTTTTATGATGTGAATTTGTTTTCAAATGAACTCCTATGCAGGACTTGAAGAATTCAAGGTGAATTTCTGCTTATCTGGAACCTGAGAACTTCCACTGGGATAGTTTTGAGAACCATTGCTATAGCGATTCTAAAACCTCATGTTGGATTCCCCAGAATAACCCACTACTGCAGAACTGGACAAAATTGCTTTGGCTTCCTGTTGAACAACTTTAATTGAATTTCACATTGCTAAGGTTCTATTGGCTTACATTGAGAAGTAAGAAACAGACTTGTATTTGTTGTTTTAATGTTGTTGAAATCGCTACACATTGTATTATGTGACTTGTTAGAAGGACCTGAGATGTAAGTTTCTTTCCCAGTCTTACTAGAGGGAAGAATTTTATTATATCTAATGAATTTTTTTTTAATAATAGAGGTGTTTAAATCTTTGGAAAGCATAGAGATATATTTCTTCTACAAAACTTGATGGTTTGTGGTAATCAGACTTCTTGCCCATAACATGTCTTTTATTTTTTTCTTCTCTTTTTGTGGGTTTTTTAATATTTGGTGACCTGCTTTCAACACGTCACTTTTTTGTGTGTTAGATTAAGTTTCTGATGTTTTAAGCCACAGTACCCTGAACCATACAATATGAATGTGTGTATGCTCTCACACACACACATAAAGTGTGCACACTCATTAAATATATCTATATATATTGTACACATGGTACATATACTCATGTATATTTACATAAATACATATATCTATATAGAGAACAAAATGTAAAATACTAATTACTGTGATCTCTGGTAGTGACAGTATAGTGATCTTGACATACACTTTGTATTTTTTAAAATTGTCTTCTATGACATTTTATTTTAAGTCATAAAAAAGTGATAATTATAGATCTTTAAAATATTCCTATATGATTTGAAAATAAATATAATAGAAGTTTATTAGGTGTATACTCTAAGGAAAGACTGAACTTAGTATTTTTTTTTTAAAGATTTAAAGAGAGAGTGCTCATGAGTGGGGGAAGGGGACAAGGGAGAGGGAAAGAGGATCTCCAGAAGACTCCTAGCTTAGAGCAGAGCCCAACCTAGAGCTCCATCTCATGACCCAGTCCCATGCTTAACCGACTGGGGCACCCAGGTGCCCCTGAACTTGGTATTTTTCTGAACACTTAACCAATTTCCCACATTATTTTGGAAAAAAAAATCCAAATTTCCCTATTAATATAAATCCAATTCCCTATTAATATAAAATGCCAGCTTTATTATATTCAAACTCATCTGTCAGAAGCTAGGAGTTGCACTCTGTGTTGCAGCCTCCATGGAAAAAGAATTCTAATTTTCTGCTAGGCAGATTACCACATAAATGAAACTATATACTCCTCATTCCTCCTTATAGCAGGTGTGATCATATGACTACATTCTGGCCAATGAGGGGTAAGCAAGGTTATTACGTGTGTCCTTTGCAAAGGCTGATTAGAGGGAATTCACTTATTGAAGAGGAGCCAGCTTTTTGTTTTCTTGCCTTTTCTTTCCTTCTGAACTGCAGTGCTTCAATGATGGGTGGTGTTCCAGCAAATGTCTTGGACTGACACATACTCTGGAGGATAGAAACCGCACAGTGGCCACACAAATAGAAGCCATACTTGGAATGGAAGCCATAGTGAAAGAATCTGGTGGAAAGCCTCAGTTTTTGATGACACCATAGAGACGACTTGCTGGCTCTAAACTGTTTACTGCTGGATTTCTTTTACGTAAAATATAATAAATAGGTGTCTATGCTATTTATATCTCTGTTCTCTTGAGCTTTTCTATTTCCAGTTTTCCTCCAATCGGTTTGGGCTGTTTAAAGTCTAATAATTGAAACACATTAATGCATCTTAATAGTTGACTGTGTAACTCTCTCATAATTTCTTTATACTATTTTAGCCCAGTTTATCAATCGTATAAACTTCAGTAACATATTGTAATCACAAAACATTTTAAATTTTTAATTACAATTTTATAGTTATTTTTGTAATTATATATTTTAATTTTATTGTAATTATGATTGGTTTTATTATAGTTATATTATATGTGAGTCATATTAAGGAGATCTATTATATTTGTGCTATTAAATTTTCTCCTCCAGTGATAAATTACCTTTGTTTGCTAGTCTTTTTTGTACTCCAATGATTTTTTGTAGTTTACTCTATTTAGATTCTGCACACTTATTGTAAGGCATTGATATTTTTTATTGTTATTAAGAATAAAGTATTTTCACTTTGATTTTAAATAGACTGCTGTTGGTACATGAGATACTATCAAAGTTTGCATTAATGTGATAATTAGATATTTTTTCTGAGTTCATTTATGAGTTTTGATTATGTTTTAGTTGATTCTCTTGCATTTTCTTAGTAGACAATAACACCATCTGAAAATTATGGTAATTTTACCACTTTTTTCCAATAGTTATTTGTCTGAATTGTTTTTGTCACAGTATTGCATCGACTAGCATGTCTAGATAATATTGGATAATGGAAATAGTGTGCTCTTGTTGTTCTTGATTTTAAAGGTAATGTCATTTTTCTAACATTAAATAGCATGTTAGCTTAAGATGCTATTCTTTACTGTATTATGGATGAATTGTTCTGTCCTAGTTTATCATATTTTCACTTGTGCTGAATTGATGAAAGAAAAAGTTCTACAGCATAATAAGTTTAATTGTGTCCTCCTGGAACTTCTACCACAAGAATATTGATTATTCTGATTCTCATTCATTTTATTTCATCCAATAAATATATTTTTTAAATTTTTAAATTTTTTTAAATTTCTTTTCAGCATAACAGAATTCATAGTTTTTGCAACACATCCAGTGCTCCATGCAATGCATGCTCTTCATAATACCCACCACCTGGCTCCCCCAACCTCCCACCCCCCGCCCCTTCAAAACCCTCAGGTTGCTTTTCAGAGTCCACAGTCTCTCATGGTTCATCTCCCCCTCCAATTTCCCCCAACTCCCCTCTCCTCTCCATCTCCCCATGTCCTCCATGTTATTTGTTATGCTCCACAAGTAAGTGAAACCATATGATAATTGACTCTCTCTACTTGACTTATTTCACTCAGCATAATCTCTTCAGTCCTGTCCATGTTGCTACAAAAGTTGGGTATTCATCCTTTGTGATGGAGGCATAATACTCCATAGTGTATGTGGACCACATCTTCCTTATGCATTCGTCTGTTGAAGGGCATCTTGGTTCTTTCCACAGTTTGGCGACCGTGGCCATTGCTGCTATAAACATTGGGGTACAGATGGCCCTTCTTTTTTTTTTTAAGATTTTATTTATTTATTTGACAGACAGAGATCACAAGTAGGCAAGAGAGGCAGGCAGGGAGAGAGAAGAGGAAGCAGGCTCTCCGCAGAGAAGAGAGCCTGATGCGGGGCTCGATCCCAGGACCCTGGGATCATGACCTGAGCCAAAAGCAGAGGCTTTACCCCACTGAGCCACCCAGGTGCCCCACAGATGGCCCTTCTTTTCACTACATCTGTATCTTTGGGGTAAATACCCAGTAGTGCAATTGCAGGGTCATAGGGAAGCTCTATTTTTAATTTCTTGAGGAATCTCCACACTGTTCTCCGAAGTGGCTGCACCAACTTGCATTCCCACCAACAGTGTAAGAGGGTCCTCCTTTCTCCACAACCTCTCCAACACACGTTGTTTCCTGTTTTGCTAATTTTGGCCATTCTAACTGGTGTAAGGTGGTATCTCAATGTGGTTTTAATTTGAATCTCCCTGATGGCTAGTGATGATGAACATTTTCTCATGTGTCTGATAGCCATTTGTATGTCTTCATTGGAGAAGTGTCTGTTCATATATCTTCTGCCCATTTTTTGATATGATTATCTGTTTTGTGTGTGTTGAGTTTGAGAAGTTCTTTATAGATCCTGGATATCAACCTTTTCTCTGTACTGTCATCTGCAAATATCTTCTCCCATTCTGTGGGTTGCCTCTTTGTTTTGTTGACTGTTTCCTTTGCTGTGCAGAAGCTTTTGATCTTGATGAAGTCCCAAAAGTTCATTTTCGCTTTTGTTTCCTTTGCCTTTGGAGACATATCTTGAAAGAAGTTGCTGTGGCTGATATCGAAGAGGTTACTGCCTATGTTCTCCTCTAGGATTCTGATGGATTCCTGCCTCACGTTGAGGTCTTTTATCCATTTCGAGTTTGTCTTTGTGTATGGTGTAAGAGAATGGTTGAGTTTCATTCTTCTACATATAGCTGTCCAATTTTCCCAGTACCATTTATTGAAGAGACTGTTTTTTTTTTTTTTTTTCCACTGTATATTTTTTCCTGCTTTGTCGAAGGTTATTTGACCATAGAGTTGAGGGTCCATATCTGGGCTCTCTACTCTGTTCCACTGGTCTATGTGTCTGTTTTTATGCAAGTACCATGCAGTCTTGGTGATCACAGCTTTGTAGTAAAGCTTGAAATCAGGTAACGTGATGCCGCCAGTTTTATTTTTGTTTTTCAACATTTCCTTAGCAATTCGGGGTCTCTTCTGATTCCATACAAATTTTAGGATTATTTGCTATAGCTCTTTGAAAAATACCAGTGGAATTTTGATCAGAATGCCATTAAAAGTATAGATTGCTCTGGGCAGTATAAACATTTTAACAATGTTTATTCTTTCGATCCAAGAGCATGGAGTGGTCTTCCATCTTTTTGTGTCTTCTTCAATATCTTTCATGGGTGTGTTCTGTATTTCCTCAAGTACAGATCCTTTACCTTTTTGGTTAGGTTTATTCCCAGGTATCTTATGGTTCTTGGTGCTATAGTAAATGGAATCAATTCTCTAATTTCCCTTTCTGTATTTTCATTGTTAGTATATAAGAAAGCCACTGATTTCTGTACATTGACTTTGTATCCTGCCACGTTACTGAATTGCTGTATGAGTTCTAGTCGTTTAGGGGTGGAGTCTTTTGGGTTTTCCATATAAAGTATCATGTCATCTGCGAAGAGAGAGAGTTTGAATTCTTCCTTGCCAATTTGGATACCTTTTATTTCTCTTTGTTGTCTGACTGCTGTTGCTAGGACTTCTAATACTATGTTGAACAAGAATGGTGAGAGTGGGCATCCTTCTCATGTTCCTGATCTCAGCAGGAAGGCTGTGAGCTTTTTCCTATTGAGGATGATATTTGTTGTGGGTCTTTCATAGATAGATTTTATGAAGTTCAGGACTGTTCCCTCTATCCCTACGCTTTGAAGCATTTTAGTCAGGAACAGATGCTGGATTTTGTCAAATGCTTTTTCTGCATCAATTGAGAGAACCATGTCATTCTTCTCTCTTCTCTTATTGATTTGTTCTATTACATTGATTGATTTACGAATGTTGAACCAACCTGTAACCCAGGGATGAATCCCACCTAGTCATGGTGGATAATCTTTTTAATGTGCTGTTGGATCCTGTTTGCTAATATCTTGTTGAGAATCTTAGCATCCATATTCATCAGTGATTTTGGGCTGAAATTCTCCTTTTTGGTGTGGTCTTTGCCTGGTTTGGGGATCAGGGTAATGCTGGCTTCATTAAAAGAGTCTGGAAGTTTTTCTTCTGCTTCAATTTTTTGAAACAGCTTCAGGAGAATAGGTGTTGTTTCTTCTTTGAAAGTTTGGTAGAATTCCCCAGGGAATCCATCAGGTCCTGGGCTCTTGTTTTTTGGGAGGTTTTTGATCACTGCTTCAATCTCGTTACTAGATATCGGTCTATTCAGGTTGTCAATTTCTTCCTGGTTCAATTTTGGGAGTTTATA